>JASDQU010503027.1:51355-62605 GCA_032191745.1 Picea mariana | reverse complement strand
TGTAAAATACAGAGTGAAAGACTCGATAGAATGGTGGCAGCTTATCTCTAAGAAGAGATGTGACGGCTACTGACATTTGCAAGAAGATGATTACAATGATGCTCTGAAGGCCTTTTTACAATAAACAGGAATGCCAAAAACCCTAGACATCCAAAAACCTAACCCTAGGAGATGAAGCGCCAAAAGTCATGTGGGCTCCGTTTGGGTAAGTTAGTACATCAACTTCCCAGGGTCGTAACTTTTGCATGTGATCTTCGTTTTAGGAGTATGATAGATCATTGGAAAGGTATCATCGATGAGATTCATTTTGGGGGCCCAATCATGCCTTTAGTTGTCATTGAGAACCTCGATCTCAAAAAACCTTCATTTAGGTCCTCAAAATGGCCCTGGAAGTTAAAACCTGCTAAAAATAGTAAATTGCCATAAAACTATTTTGAGCTAGCTGGAAAAGGTGTGTGACCACCAATATCCACCTAGATCAAGTATCTTTCAACTCACTGATGCTCCTCAATCACCTATTTAAATCAGAAAACAAATCTTTAAAACTTGTGAGACACCTCCTCAAAATACCCCAGTGTGGAAGATGTTTTTTGATGGGGCCTCTTCTAAAGAAAGTGTTGGTGCTACAGTGGTCCTTATTTCCCCAACTCAAGAAATCATATCTTTGTCTTATAAACTAGAATTTGAAACCAAAAATAATGTAGCAGAGTATGAGTCTCTTGTTTTGGGTTTGAGGGATGTTAAATATATGAAGATTTAGGAGTTAGCAGTGTTTGGAGATGTTGAACTAATTGTTCATCATGTTAAAAATATGTATCAAGAAAAACACCCCAGGTTAAGGACGTACAAAAATGAAGTTTCGGATCTTATTGATAATTTTTTCTCATCTTTTAACATCTCTTTTGTTCGAAGACAAGAAAATACTATGGCAGATTCTTTGGTTGTTTTTGCAAGTAATTTTAAAATCCCTTTGCACCCCAAGCTCGAATATGATGTGGAAGTAAAGTATAGACCCTCTATACTGGACAATGACAAACATTGGAAGGTATTTGAGGATCATCTTGAGATTAAGAGATTTTTGGAAACTGTGGAAGAGTTTTCTGCTCTTCACATTGATAAAGATCATGATGATACCAAAATCCCTCATGCTGATATTTTCCTCAATAAAATTGCAGACAACAAGATCATTCAAATTCCCAGTAACCATATTCCAAAAGGATCGGTTCCTTTGGACATACTATTTGACAAAAATGATGTTGATGTGAAGGTTAAAGGTTCAAGTGAAGAAGCTGATGTGATAGAATGCAACTTAGGTACAGTGGAAAATCCAAAATATGTCAAATTGTCTAGCAGTTTATCAAAGGAGCAAAGGGATGAATATGTTAAGTTATTAAAGGAGTTTTCTTATGTATTTTCTTGGAAATATGAAGATCTATAAACTTATGATACAAGAATCATTGAACATAAGATCCCTTTGAAAGAGGAGACCAAGTCATTCAGGTAGAAAATTAGACAGATAACTCCCATGTTGATGCCTATTATGGAAAAGGAATTCAAGAAGTTGCCTGATGCTAAGATCATCATACCATTAAGGTACTCTGAGTGGGTGGCTAACCTAGTCCCTGTGAGAAAAAAGAATGGTGAAATCAAACTTTTTGTTTATTTCAAAAATTTGAACAGAAGTTCCAAGAAAGATATTACCCCTTGCCAGAGATGGAGCATATTTTGCAGAGGGTGATTGGTTCAGTAGGGATGTCTATGATTAATGGAATCTCAGGATACAATTAGATGTTTGTCTAACCTAAATATAGAGAAAATACATCTTTCACTACTCCTTAGGGCACATTCATGTATGCTAAAATTCCCTTTGGTCTAATGAATGCAGGAGCAACCTTTCAGCGAGCAATGGACATTTTCTTCATTGGGGAGAAGGGNTGAAATTAAAATGTTCTCAATATCTGATAAGGAACATTATTGTCATTTGAAGAAATTTTTCCTGAAGTGTAGAAAGTTCGGTCTGTCTCTTAATCCTAAGAAGTCTTTGTTTGCTATGAAATAAGGCAAGTTGTTGGGGTACATTGTATTAGCAGAAGGGGTAAGGATTGATCCAAGTAGAGTAGAGGCCATCCAGACTCTATCTCTTCCTAGATCCAAGAAGGAAATCCAGTCTTTCTTGGGTAAAATAAATTTTTTGAGAAAATTCATCTCTAACTTTGTTGAATTGGTTAAATACATCACATCTATGCTTAGAAAGGGAAATGAGGTGAAATGGATTGTTGAATATTGGAATTATTTTTACCAAATAAAACAAGAATTGAATGAAGAACTTGTTCTTATCAGCCCTGATTATTCAAAGGAATTTCTAATATTCTCTTTTGTCTCACATGACACATTGGTTGTTTTCCTTCTTCAAAAAAACACAGATGGGATGGAGCAACCTATTTTCTTTTTCAGCAGGGCATTAAGGGATGTTGATATGAGGTATGATATTATGGAAAAGAAGGCTCATGATTTGGTTAAATACATTAAATCCTTCAAGGTATACATTCTGCATTTCAATATTATTGCCTATGTCCCATCAGCCTATGTGAATGAAATACTAATCCATCCTAACATAGATGGAAAGAGGAGAAAGTGGATTGCCAAAATTCTAGAGTTTGACCTTGAAATGAAGCCTACTAAGTTGGTGAAAGGGAAAGGTTTAGCTAGATTGGTGGATGAATCAAATTGCAAAGAACTGGGGGTTAATTTCACGAACCTAAACTCTAAAAATCAGCGAATTTATACTTCTGTTAAAAGTTCTCAGATCAGTCCCAAATTAGCAGAATGCACTTGGTACAAAGACATCATTTATTTTCTGCAAAAGTTGCATCCTCCTGATGGTTTGGAGAAGAAAAAGGTGAGATATTTGAAAATAAAGGCAATCCGATATTTTATCATTGATCATATATTATATTGGAAATATCCTCTAGGGGTTCTCTTGAGATGTCTAGATCCACAGGAGGCTCAAAAGGCCATGATTTATTTTCATGACAACTTGTGTGGGGGTCATCAATTTTGGAGAACCACGGCCTATAAGATCCTTAGATCTGGGTATTTTTGGCCTAGCCTTTTTACTGATGTTTGTACAAATATTACGACCTATGATAAATGTCATAATTTTTCGGGAACACAACAACTGAAATCTTTTCCTCTGAAGACTATCATGGTTTCTGGTCCCTTCCAATAGTGGGGACTTGACTTCATTAAATAAATTCATCCAGCATCAAGTGATCAAAATCGATGGATTTTGACTGCAATTGACTATTTCACCAAGTGGATAGAAGCCATTCCTACCAGGAGTTCCTCACACAAGGAAATCATTGGTTTTCTTGAAGATATTATGTCAAGGTTTGGTTTCCCAAGTAAGATTGTTACTGAAAATGATGCATCTTTCAAAGATAAACCATTGGTGAAATTTTGTGAGAAATATGGGATTAAACTAGTTCATTCCACTCCTTATTACCCCCAAGGCAATGGTTTAGCAGAGTCCTCTAAAAAGAGCCTTGTAAATATCATCAAGACGCTACTAGAGAACAACAATAAAGCATGGGACTCAAAGTTGAAATTTTCCTTATGGGTTGATAGAGTCACTACAAAGAGATCACTTGGTATTTCTCCCTTCCAACTTATATATGGGATTGAAGATATTTTTTCTACTCAGCTTTCCTTACATGTGTCAAATTTCCTTCAGGATCAATAGGGATAACCAGAGTATATGTTCAGAAGGATACATCAGCTAGTAGAAGTATAGCAGACCAGGGAGCAGCTCCTTGATAAAGCGTAGAGCCATCAGTAGAAGATCAAGAAAGCTTTTGATAAGAAGGTAAACAAAGAATATTTCTAGCTGGGATATCTGGTGCTTAACTGGGATGCACCCAAGCAAGACAAAGGCAAACATGGTAAATTTGAATCCTTGTAGATTGATCCTTTCAAGATTTCTGAAGTTTTTCAAAATAACACTTATAAATTGTAGAACTTGGAGGATTCTGAAGTTTTTGGTGGCCCTGTTAATGGGAACTTTCTGAAGAAGTACTGTGTTTAAGCCATGAGTGGTTGTCCCCTCCATTGTAAATATCATTTTTATTTTCTTTCTATTTAATAAATGACCCCATAGCCCTAGGATAAGACATTGAAGCTGTTTGTTCGTGGAAGCTCACAGGGAGCACGTAATCCCCTGTGGAGCCAATGTTATCACATGGAATTGTTTGGGTCAATTCATCCTTAGGTTTTTTATTTTTATCCTTGGTGTTGTTTAAGTTTCACTTTTGATCTCCTCCTTATATTTTTCTTATGTCTTAGCACAAATAAAGCTAAGGTTGATGTTGGCCCAAACCCTTGGTTTATGTCTTCATCTTTATGACATGGTTAGAAAATCCATCATCCTTATGCCTCCATCACTACCCTGACATGTCACCACTTCCACTATGTGCTTAAACCCCTTTGCTTTGTCCCTCTACCCATTATAAGGTCAAATCAAGTTCTTTTTTGTACGTTTCAATCTCATCAGGACATTTTGCAATGCATCTCAAGTACACTTTACTCTCATTTCCATTATTGCACTTATGATGATTTTTCAACCAATCTCCTTATTTTCAGCACTCATGTTTTTAATGAAATAATTTTGGATTTCATAATTTAAAGCATTTCTAACTGATTTTTCCAATAATTCAAATTTCTCCTAGCTCGGCGCTGCAGAAACTATTTCTTTCAAATAGGTGCTACGGAATTTGTTGTAGACTGGTTGGAGAAGGTGAACTAGAGGTTAGATCTGCTACAGGGGGTTTTTCCCAAGCTCAATCATATCAAATTTTAATCGACAACCTACAGGTACTCCTTGTGATTTTTAAGCCCTATTGAAGATCAGTTAAAGGTTGTGCTTGTATTTCCTCTCCTAGCCGCTGTGAATTGGTGAATCCATGCTACCAACTATCCCTTTTACCTTTCTTATCTCAATTCTCAGCCAACTACAAAGCTCTCATCTTCTTTGATATAAAAATTGAGAAAACCTTGTTTTCAAGCCACCATGCCTATCTCTTATTTGACTTTTGTTTCCTGCACTACGAATTCTGCTGTGAATCCCATGTTTTGGCACTACAAACCCATTGAAAACATTGTACAACAAATCTCATTATTATCCACTTACCTAACAACCTGTACCACCTAGTTACTATTAATATTTCCAGTTTTAATTTGAAATCTAAAGTCTATCTGTGTTGGAAATTGAAAAGAGATTTGTTGATAAAGTTGTGATGATGTTGTAAAAGTGGGGGTGAGGAATAGAACAAAATCGTTTGCAGCAAGCTTCCTCCTTCCATATCCATTGTTCATGTATGGTCTTATTCCATTTCCTAACTATCATTTTCTCTTTCATAAGACTAGACAGAAGCCAGCTCTAAAAAAGATTATCCCTCCAAACCCTTAGACCTTTGTCCTTTTGTTTTGCCTCTTGCATCACTTAGATTGTTGTCTTAGTTTTCTTCCTATAACAACAAATGGATATTCCATAGCAGAAGAAGGCTCAAAAGGGTGGGGGCATAGTAAGGACTGATCCCTATGACATGCAGCTATTTGTTGTTGAACCTCTGATTAGAGAGGTCTTTCAAAGAGTGGGATGTTTCAAATTCTGCTAGAAGATGCAGAGGGGGCACCCTGAAGTAGCTAGAGAGTTTTCCTTGAATTTTGATGGAACCAAAATTAAGGTGGGAAATATTGAGCTTGAGGTATCTGAAGAAACCATAGAAATAGCTACTAAGATAGCAAACACTGGTGAAAGATGGTTTAAATCTATGAATCTAAATGCAGCCTTCTCTAAAGAATTCCTTAAAATAGAATGTCAAGGAGATAACCTCTCAAAGGGAGTGCCTAGGAGCCACATGGTTGATGGATTTGACAAGATGTTAAGGGTGATCCAAATATATTTCACCTATGTGGGTATGTTCAATATGATTTATGAGTACCATATTTGACTTTTCTTCCACTTCATAGGCAAAGACCTGATGAACCTCCCTTTCTATTTGTTTAGAAGTATTGGGAAAATGGTTGACATGGTCCAAGCCAAGTCCAAGGTTGTGTATGCAAGTGTTTTTCACTCAAGGTTGATTAAGATGCTTTTCATGGAGGAGTTGAATAAGAAAAAATTGAATGGGATCAATTCATTGCCTCTGCACATATGCAATTAAATGTAGCTCCTACTCCACAATCTAAAGTGCACAGTCCTCTTCAGGTTGATAGCACTATTCACACAGATACAAGCAGGAAGAGGAATATCAAGGACATTGCTAAAAGTGATGAGGCTACTAAGGAAAAATAAGAAAAAGGGGGATCTCATTACTCTCCTCAAAGGGATTTTTCACCCCAACCAGCTCCAAAATTAGCATAAATTCCATCAACCAAAGCCACAGGAACAAAAGGAAGGAGGTTACTCTTCCCCTCACAAACTACTGTAGTTGAAGCTAAAGCTAAGAGTCCCTTCACCAGGTCATCAACTAAGGAGGAAAGAGTTGAAAAATAGGTCATACAGAAGCTTATATCAAGAGGTAGGATAAAGGTAAAGTTGAATTTGTTGAAGAACATATTGAAGTCATAGACATAACCACTCCCCCTGAAAACCCTACCTTCAAAAGATTGATCAGACAGCTTAGAGAATCAAAAAAGGATATTGTTGAAATGAAGGGACAATGGTTGTCTAAGAGGAAAGATTTGAAGGATATGATGGATATGTATTTGGAGACTATTGATAAAGCCAGATTCACAACAAAGATATTTCTTCCCCTCCATAGAAAGCTTAAGAATTTATACAGATAGAACAGGGATTTACAATCTCATATCATAAGACTTAATCTAGAGTTGTAGCCTTTCAAGAAAGAGTTATCCCAAAGGAATTTGACTATGTTGGCCCAAGATGCCACCAAAAGGAGTACCAGACTCAGGAGGTGAAGTGAAATGTCTTTAAGAATCTTAGTTTTGAAAGTGGTTATCCTTGCATTTTGAAGATTTTGGGGAAAGTATAATGCTTATAGCTGATTTTTCACTCATACATCATATTATGAGGCTTCTACAAGCTTACTTAACTCTAGAAAAAGTTTTTGGATGTTTTTGGCTCAAGCTGGACAAATTGGACAACTATAGGACATTTCGTAGCACCTGGCACTATGAACTGGTCTACACAATCGGAAGCTACAAAATTCATTGTGAAATCCACTGTGAATTGGTCTACATAGTTGGCAGCTGTGAAATTCACTATGAACTACATGATACAGTTAGTGCTACAGTATTTGCTGCAAACTCCTATTTTAATGGGTTCAAGAGGATCAACGGTCACTACATGGCTTGAGGAGCATGGTACAACTGTTGGGATGTCAGTTAAATCTAGAGGATATCTGGATACAAAGGAAATGTGCTCAAAGGATGCCTCACTATGTAAGATTAAGGTGTTATGATAGTTTCCAACATTAGCCTTTTTATAGCAATTTGTTTTTTCCAGTTTGTACTGGTGTAAGATTTCCAGTTTTAGATGTTAGAGGATGAGCTCACATTGTATATTACCATTCCCTGTCTATGGATATAAAGGCAGCATTAGAAGACATTGTGTGGGTTTGAATGGTTGATGTAAAAGACCTTTTTGGTGATTTTAATGAAACAAAGCCTACTCTGGTTTTGATGTATCATACTTGATGAAATCTTGTTTAATGGAAGTTAGTTCTCTTTTTTCCATCTTATCTCTCTCACTCTGAATTTGTACTATAATTGAAGGTTTCAAATGATATTTTTTAGCTGTATGACAATGGATGTTTGATTGTGATATTTTTATAGCTTTCTCAGAGTTTTGTTTCCTTGGATTTAAGAAGTTCTTGTATCTGAAGCATTTCTCTCCTTTGTCTACTAGCATAGCCTGAAGCTAGTCGTAGACTCACTTCATTTTCTTACTAAGTCTTCCTTATATTCAAACTAATCCTCAAAACCCTGACCTAAGATAAACAATACCTCTTTTGTTGATGCACTTGATCTAGAATTTCCTGTGTTTTGAAATTGTTGAAATGAGTTTTATCTATTTGACACCATATTTTAAGACTTATCGCATAAACCTATCGATGGGTACTGAGATTACACTTTAGAAGTCAAAGTGTAACTTTTAGTGCTAACAAATAGGTCATCCTCAACTCTATCTCCCCACCTGATGTTGGATGTTGTAACAACAAACAAAGTAGTAGTGAATGCACACTCTCTCACAAATTGTTCATTGAACTCAAGATCCTCTGTTGTCACTGTTGAAACTTATTGTTGCTTATTCTTCTTCTTGGGACATTTTCCTACATCGTCACCCATATCCCTACAAGAAAATAATATCATTGTGCTCATGTCTCTCTTCTGCCCACCACTTCTCTCTCCTTGTAGCGGGGCCCCAAACTTAGGACCTTTTCGACCTCCCTTGTCGATCTTCTTCTTTCCCTTTGTTCAAAGAGCAAGGTCATCATCACCCTGCAATGTCTACTACTATCTAGAAGCCTTTGATATAAGTCTAGTCTCCTCCTGAATGAAATCATCTCACAATCTCTCCCAAATGGGCACTATCTCCCTGGCAACAATGCCATGAACGAATGGACCCCATGGTTTGGTAAAGTTGTTGAAGTTTTTCCTCACCATAGAATATGGGTCCACCACATATCCAATGGCTCCAAGATCATATTTGATCTGGGTGTATCAACCAAAGAAAAAAGTAACAGAATCATCCTTGAGCATGTGAATTCCCCTGAGTCAATCAAATAGAACCATCTTCTGGTTTTGGTTAGAGATCTCATAAATATTTCATAGAGATGCCCACATATCAAATTCCCAAGATTCCCCAGTCAAGTGGGGAATGATGTGATCCCACACTAAATCACATATTGTCCTCTTTTCCTTGTTGTTCCTCTTCCTCAATTTTTTCAACAAGATAGGAGCAGTAGTAGGGGGAACAAGAATGACTACCTGAACTATATCCCATTGTTCGAGGTCCTCCAAGGCCTTTGAAGGAGACCAGTTGCTAGCTCCATATAGCCTATCCTCCACACACATCTGATATGCTGACATCATTGTCGACTACACTCAAACTGATGTTGCAACTGTAAAGGAACGTTTCCTCACTCTTTTCAACACAGGTGTGAAAAGAGGAAAATGAACACTGACCTCACTCCTAGCAATATAGGTGTGAAAAGAGGTCGTGAAAAATCAACCTCACTCCTACCACGTAGGTGTGAAGAGAGACTGACTAAAATGTCCAAAAAATTCTCTATAGCCCTCCACAAAAATATTCCAACAAGCTTCCATTGAACTCAGTCAATGGTTGTCCACAAAATTTGCCCAAAAGGTGTCTAAAACAGTCCCACAATATGTTGTCTAAAAATCAGCATAAATCAGCCACCAAGCTCTGATACCATGAATATTTTCCAAGTCATAACAAGATTCCAACTAGTTTTGTCTTTGAACTCAAGTTGGCTCTAAGTTTCAACTTCCAAACAAGGGTTTGTTGTTGTTTTATAATAGAAAATTGTCTAGTAACGTATTTGTTGTTTTGTTACGGTTACATAGGCCATTAAGGTGTTCTAGCATGTAGTTTTTGTCACAAGATGTTATCACATGCATACCATAAGCTATGTAACACACCTAGAGATCGTTTAGAGCTGAAATAATGTTGTTCTAAACACTAGCATACATGAAAATGAACACAGGTATTTTTGGTCAACAAGACCCTGGATAAAACCGCCCCAAGGAAAACCAGTTTGGAATCTGAGTGGATAAATGTGGAGTAAAGAAGATGGAATACAAAAAATACAATAAACATATGAAATTGATACAATATAAGTTTGAACTAAGCTGAAATACAAGTCCAAATGAAGAAGATGTGCCCTAGGATGGTGTGCCCTCCTCACAAGTTGTCAAAACCATTGAACTGAAGCTCTCTGCAAACTGAAAGTTTTGATGGAGAAACCCTCCCATAGTACTCTAAATCTGTGTTGTAGCTCTCCACTGAAATTTTCCTCAAGGAAAATTGACCTCTACAAGGCCTCCCTACTAACTGTTCACCCTCCTCCTCAAGTGTTCCCTCCTCCTAGCAGGAACTAGCTCCACAAATAAATGAAGGACTAAGCTTGTTAGCTACTACCATGAATGTGGGCACCCAATATTTACTCACCCAATGCATCCAACCTCATCCTCATGCTCCTCTCTCAACTCTCTTGGTGAACATAACAAGGAACAATGATGATCCAGGTGGATATTGGTGGCCACCCACCCATTCCAACTCGATCCTCGTGTCTGTTTTTTGTTCAGAATGTTCTTCTGTATTGCTTTGTAATTGTGGGTTCACTTATGGGGCTATGTGAATCCCCACACGTCCTCCAGGTGAATATGGGTGGCCTCTCACCTAATCCAAATGGCTTATTTTGTATTTTTTTCATGTCAGCACATCTTGTTGTACTACCAGGGTCGTTTTGGGGCCCAAACGTTGTTTTTTTGCCTCCCCATAGTAAAATTGTAGATAGAGTCAAATTTTGATGGTGGAATGTGTATCTCTCTGAAATACATTTCCAACATGCTAGCACATGCCTAAAACGGAGTTCATATGAAAGAGTTACAACCCTTGGAAGTTGAGGTACCAAATTACACCAACTTACCCATAGGGCCCACATGAATTTTGGTGTTTCACCTTCTAGGGTTAGGTTTTTGAATGTCTAGGGTTTTGGAATTCATGACTAATATCAAAAAGGCCCCTAGAGCCTCATTGTAATCCATTCTTCTCATAAGGATGCACATAGTAACCACATCTCTTCTCAGAGATAGCTACCACCATTCGAGCAAGTGTTTCAATTCTGCAGTTTTACAGTTTCAGCCTATTTCATTATTTAATAGAAGATATTTTTCACTGGATATTTGTGTTGTTCTTCATATCTTTGAGTTTATTGTATTCAGTCTGTTAATCAGTTCGTTCCACTCCTAAATCTAGATCAAATGAGTTCTCCTTTTCCCTTCGCCCTCCTTAAGGAAGCATAAGGAAACCTAAAAAGTGAGTGAATGAGATCATGTCATCTTATCCTAAGTCAATGGTTGAGATCATCTCATATGAATCTCAAGTCAAAATCCACTTTACTTAAGTTTCCATAGTTTCACTTTATGTCCCTTAATTCACCCACAAAGTGAAGTAATTGTCATTTTGGGCTAAAATGACCAAAT
>JASDQU010503027.1:38381-51239 GCA_032191745.1 Picea mariana | reverse complement strand
CTCACAAACACAAGGGGACCACTTTCCAAGGTACCTAAATCTCGACATATTGGATTCAATTTCAATAGAATCATCCTACATCCCAGGTAAAGCTGTGGCCCTTCTTTCTCTTAAAAGTAAGGTGAAATCATAATCAAAGGCCCCTGCATAAATCACTTTTGCAGAAGGCTAGGAAGGGTTTACTTCAGCTGATATTTTGTTATAGAGTTTGTTGAATCTTTGTATAAACTCTTAAACGGATTCAGATGTTTTATTTCTTAAATCTCTAAATTCAATTAAATAATATAGGTGGTATTTTTTCTCACCCCATTGCCTCAAGAAATAAGTCTCTAAATCATTGTATGATGGTATAGAGTCCACAAGGAATCCTCTAAACCAAGTTATAACTTTTCCTTCGAAATGTTGTACCAACAGTCTCATATAAACGTCTTTGTGCTCGATACCAATAATATCATCAAATTGGTCAAAGAAAACTATATGCTCAGTGGTTGTTAAATCCCCTTCACCTGTGAATTTAGGTAGGCTCTTCGTGTACTTATCAGGTAGATCATGCAGGAAAATAGGAATATCTAAAGGATCATATCTAGCAGCAACTTTGGTAAAAATTCTTGGAGGAGGTACTGGTACATTTCCATGTCCACCAACCCCTCCACCTCCAACACCTCCAACACCAACCATTGAAATTCTTGGAGAAGAAATTCGAGGAATATACTAGATATTATCAAAAATTTCAAAAGAATGATGTACTAAACCTTGATTGCTTCGGGAAGGTGTGAACGAAGTTTAGCTAAAAAATCGTAAAGTGACAGATTTCGTCAAAGAGATGAGAAATCTAAGTGAGGTGGAAAATGAGGACCTGGTCTTTTGGATGGACTATATGGATAAATGGGAGAATTAATACGAGATGATCCTGAGAGTAGAAAATGATCTTCAGAGTTTTTGGAAACAGAAACCTTTACTTCAGGAAGACTAAGAATCGTTTGTGTACAAATGATATTGGGGATCAAAAAGGGTTCATTGATTTCTCTGGTAAAAGTATATATCAATGAGATAGGGATAGTCTGGATAGTTTTACTCTTTGGATATTTTTATTTTATTTTAGGAGCTACTTCTTTTGGGACTTCTAATTTAACTTCAGATTTACTAGATGAGGCTTATGCAAAATGAACTTTTTGATGTTTATCTTTAATGTTTAATTCTTTAGCTGGGATATTAACATTTACCCAAGTAAATTTAGGTTTATATATCTTACCTGCTAATGCAGAACTTTTCTTGGGATATCCCTTGGATTTCAACAATTTTTCAGTATCTGAAACTGGCATAGTCTGCTTTTCATCTAGGTTTTTTCTAGTATTTTTCCGACCAAATGCCAGTTTTGCCTACAATGGAGTCACCAGGTGAAAGATAAAAATGCACCTAATCCTCATGTTCAATATTTGTTCACCATCAAAAATTGAAACTTAACTTTATCATTCTCCCAAAGAAAAAATGATTTTGTTTCTTTGATCCCCGACAATGGCACCAAAAAGATGTTTCTGAGATTGATTCTAGGCTCAAAGAATAATGTCAGGGATCATAGAATTAAAGAAAAAAAATATATAGTGATTTATTCTACCTTCAGTGTTCTAAGATGCAACTTTGAGTGAAATTTATGATAAGAAAATATAGAGGCAGTATCTCTTTCTCTAAGTTGAAATTGTAATTTTATGTGACATGGAAATGATTTATATAATTGTTAAAACAAAGTAAGGGATCAATTACAGATAACTCTTACCTCATTCGCAGTAGAAGAAATGTAGGAGATGTATCCTCGACAAATGATTAAGAATGTAGAAACTCACACAGATTGTAGGTCTTGTTTTTACTCAAAGTGAGAACAAAGGAAAAACTGTAGCTGAGCGAACTTCCAATGCATTAAGATCACAATAGATTTATTACTAAGTTGTAATCATTCAATCTTCAAGAACCATATAAAATAGATAATGTGAGAAGAAAATGGAAATATAGGGGAAGCACATAACTCAATAGAAATGAGACTTAGAATCTTTGTCTTCTTTTTATATTGATATTCAATAAGTACTCTCTTTTACATTCGACGAAAAGAAGCCTTAAATAGATCTAAGATCTACCTATTTATACAAAACAATTATTAACTAGAAGTAGTTATACATTCCATATTTTCAACTCTAAATATAGAATATAATCAAAATCTAACAACAAAATGTAGATTTTGTCGAGATTCGCTTGATATGTTGGCATTTCTTTTTCTCCTCTATTTGCTCGCAGATGTGCTCAGATTTTTATTCTCATTAAACTGATCACACATCTTCATTAATGTTACCACAAAGCTATAATGTTCAATGTTTTCATTTAGCTCGAATGTAAACATATTTTTATGCACTAGTGGTAGTTTTTCCTGAATCTTCATGATTGCCTGAGTTGTAACTTGGTGTTGTAACTTTGGTTTTACAAGTAGATCATCTATATTTTGTAAATAAACTAGATTTACTTGTTGAATTGAATTGTGTATACTCTCCTTGTTTTTCCTGGAATTTTCTTTATTTTTTTCTATCTCGATCTGTCCAAGTGTATAGGAGATAGAATCATCTTTAAATTCAACCAACTCTGACTCAATAGCAGCAAGGGCATTGAGACAAACCTCCTTAGCCTCTTTTGATAGCTTCTTGCTTTCTTCAAAGTTTGTCTCCAAAACCTTTAAAACCATTCCTCACTTCATTTTCTCATATTTTGAAAAAGGGGCGAGACCAGGAAAGTTCACTTTTTGTCTCCAAACAATAAATTCCTGAAACTTGGATTTGGTTGCACAGGCTTCCTTTTCTTTGTCAAAAATATTGTTCAGAGAAGTGTTGATCCTTTGATAATATTTCTAGATAGTATCCATGGATTGATATAGATATAACTAAACATCTCCCAATATTTCATTTATCTCATATGCTTGCCCTTTGAATATTTGGAAGGCTAGGCCTTCTGTTTTTTTGAAAACTAAGAAAGCCAGACTAGTGATCTGGCAGTAGATTTTGAACTATGTTTTGAACTTCCTCATAAGATTTGACTCCTTTGAAGACATCATCATAAGGGGAATATTTGTGAATGTTCCTTCTCAAATTGAAATCGGCTAGATGATTCTCAACCACCTTATGAGGATCTTGTCTTTTTAATTCAATATCAACCAATTTGATGTCCTCCAAAGTTGTTGCTTCAACCTTCGTATGCCCAAAATTGAGTAATGTGAACATACCAACCTATATAGGAAAGGTAGGCCATACTTTATTTTTTGTTGCTCTCAATTCCTTAGTAATCCCTCCTACCATTGCTTGATATGCCACTTCTTTGCAGATCAATCTATTAGGAAAGAATTTTGGAAGGGCGTGAGGCGAAATAGAACAACCAAATACTCTGATGTAAGAAAATTTCTCTTCAATGTACCAATCTGCAATTGCGCCCAATTTTCCTATAATAGGTTCTGAAATTTTTGGAGGAGGGTGTCTGTAAATGGCCACATGAATGGGTATTACTACATTGTGATAGATTTCATAGAATAAATCTTTGGATTTTTCCTCACATAAATTTGAATGATAAAAATGTATGGATTCAAAACAAGTTGGGGTCCATCTCCAGTTCATGAGAGGAAATGGAGTCATATAGAAGATTGTGTCCATGATGTACGTGGACATGTGAAAAGGAGAACATTACCCCTTAAGCTTCAAATATTGGTACTCGGTGACCTCCTTAGCTAGGTTATCTGACAACATTTTTTCCCAGTTGAAAGTATACCCTTCGACAACTTCATGGATTATAGATACCCATTCCACTGTGAAACGTGTAGGGTTTTTCCTCCCAAGTAATTGGTAGAGCATCATGGAAATATATAAAAAGTAGGCATCTAAAGACGTTGTGGAATATATGCCATGAGCGTCAGTCCTGAACTTGGTTGTATTTCCCCACCAAGTTTTAATTATATCATGACCAGTTCTACGACATTCATTGCATTCCTTCCGCTCAAAATCTAAAAGAAAAGTTGAATTATAAGTGTATTTTGGTTCAGAGGATAGCTTATACATTTCTCGTAGGTATTCTGGTTGAAAAGAGACGACAGAAGTATTATAGTGATTGGAGATACTTCGGGGTGATATATCTATGTTGTTGTAAGGAATAATCTTTGGTTGGGAAGCAATTCTATGCAATTCCAACTGATCCACTAGTTTGAGCTTAGCCAAGAATGTTTCGTCATATTCTTCAGCAGAATCATCAGAGCAGAGAAGAATTGCATTATCTAGAATGTCATACACATGCTTCCAAGACTTGATAGCATCTATAATTCAAGCAGTAGTGTCTAAAAGAATATCCATGTTAGGGTTGGATTCCTTAGCTGACGATTCTTGCTTCTTCCCTACTTTGCATGGTGGCATAATTCTTATAAAACGATATTAACCTTCATGTGATAAGAAAAAATTATAAGCTTTCAATCACTAAAAATATCTAATTGCAAATGAAAGAATGATTTGAAGCTCGAAATGCTTTTGTTCATGAAGATAATAAAGTCTAACAATATTCGAATTGATCTACTAACAAAGCATTTATTCAAGAAATCAATGGAATTTATTACCTGGCATCGTGATATTTATCTGAATGTTTTAGACTTTAACCAGCTATAAATGTAATTAATCTTTGGTGGTTCGGCATTTGGAGGTTTTGAAAGTATAACAACGGAAATATTTTGAAGGCTGAATTCTCGGAGAAGCTAATCACTAATTAAGCATTTTGTGTTTTAATTAATTGTATTTTGAAATCTTTTTAACCTTAAGTACTCTGGGGCTTCGGCATTTGGGAGTTTTGTATATAGGATAATAGTGATCCTCCGAATGCCAAATTCGTGAAATGATTAACTAAAAGTAAATCACGATTAATTAAACTTCTTTTGATGTTTTACTTGTTTTTTAAACATTTTTTAATTCATTATAATAACAAGTGCTTCGACATTTAGATATTTCGACGGTCCTGAACTCACTCTTTGTTTTTCCTCCCGAAGGACAATTTCCTGGAGCGAAGTGGCAATGATGATGTCATATTTAATTACGTTTCAAGAAAATATGTGTGACACGTGTCCTCTAAAAATAGGCAAATAGTTTGATATAAATGTTAAAAATACATGCCACGTGTCAACCCACGATAAATGTTTATGACAGGTATCCAGTGACTCATCCATAGATCTTTTTAACATACTTTCATGGAAAATGAATTTGGGATTTTGGAACTTCGCAACTTCAGGGTTTTCATTTGAATGATGATAGAAATCTTCCCGAAGTAATCATTGGAAGATTTCTCTTAACTATTGCTCAAATTTATGAATTCGAGAACATGAGAACCACTTGATCATATTTGTGATGGATTATATTATAAGTGCCTATTGATAAATAACGAATATGGATTTATTCAAATTTGAAAGCGATTTTCCTAAGTTTTTTGGTGATTTTTATATCTAAAGGTAAAAATGATAAGATTACAAAATTCAAAAAGAGTTTAAAATTCTAAGTTGTTCTAACAGGTCACATGGATTCCCCCCTTGTGGTGACTTATCATCACAAAAGCAAGGGGAGTATCTATCTAATGTGATAGTGGGTAGCTACTCCCATAGTTGTCTCACTCTTGTGGATTGGGTCGGGATTTTCCTGACCTACAATATGTATGATAACATGTCTTGAGGCCTATTTCTAAGGCAAGGTAGGTCTGTCTTGAGGCATATTAAGATAATTTTCTGAAGCTTATCCATGCAAGTTTAGACCTGTTGAAGGCCAAATTTGTGACAACCTTTTGGGTGGATCTGAGGCCAGATTTTTGACAGTATTAAGGGAGGATCTAAGACTTGTCCTATAGTAGATATTAATGTTGATTTTACATATGTTTCGAGGTATACTCATGTGTTTTTTGAGGTGGTTTCTAGGAGGAGTTTAAGGGAATTTTTCAGGACTATTTGGTGTCAATTTTAGGCTTGTTTTAAGGCTAGATCTAAGGTGAATTTAGGGCCTATTTGAGGCCAAATGTGAGATGAATTTAGGTCTAAACTGAGGCTATATACGATGCATGTGAAGAGTTGTGTAGTGCAAGCTCAAGGTCTGCCTTGATACAAAACTTTCAGAACTAGTTTGGGTGTTGTTCCAAGCCTGTTGAAAGGGGCATTTACAGAAGCAGATACAACTCAACAGAGAAGCAGATTGAAGGCTTTGTTTCAATGTAATTTAAGAAGTGTATTTTGACCAAGTCAAGGAATAACCATGGCATGAGAAGGATGTAATATGAAAGCTAAAAAATAAGGGTGATGCAGTTTAATCTTACAATGATCAAGGCAAAGAGTTCCACCTTGCAAAGTTGGTTCTGATTAAAAGTATGCTCTAGTAATTCTTGTAAATTGTGTAGAAGATATTTTACTATAATTGCAATCTTTGAAACAAGGGTGGTTGGGTGGTGCACAGTAATATTGGTGTCTTGAGTTTGTAGGTTGGTGCATGAGAAGTGTGAGTTGGTGCTCACAAGGGGGTTGGTGCCTCCTTCTAGTTGGTGCTAGAAAATTCAAGGGGTTGGTGCCTCCTTCCAGTTGGTGATGGAGAATCTTAGATGTTGGCACTTCCGATGAATGTAATATTTTGATATATTAGAAATCATTATGTTTTTTTCTCCCAATTGGATTTCCACATAAAATATTTGTGTACTATCCATGTGATGTGATATTTTGTGATTTAGCAATTGAATAATGTTGTGTATTGCTTCTGTAACTTTAAAGTGTTAAAGATTTCTAAAAATAGCTAAATATTGATTCACCCCTCTTCTCAGTATTTCCAACTTAGATTATTGTTGTCATAATTTGTTGTTTGTTGAAGTAGATCATATTTTGCAGCAAATTTTATTACAACCTTTTCTTTTTATTTGATAGTTAGTGTTTCATGGAGTTTACTTTACTATTTTGACTTGATAGTTATTATTGATTATCTCCCACACACACACACACACACACATTGAATTTTCCTTGTTTAAACCACCTTGACCTAGCCTTGAGCCTTAACCTAGCCAGTGGTGTTAGAAATAAAGAGATGTTCTCTTTTTTCCATAGACAATATAGAAATATTGTCACCTAATCATAACCACAAATCCACCCCCGAGCACCTTAACCTTGACAAATAGAATAATTCTATAAGAAAACCAATAGACAACCAAGGTAGCACACATTTCTCCAAGGCTAGCACACCAAGAAAGAATAACCAAAGACCAAGCAGAAAGTCCAAACCATAACCAAGAGAAATTCCAACCAAAAACCAATATCCCAGTTGCAGTTGCACTCCCTCTCCAAACATTTCCACCTCTAGTATTATGTAGTTGTGAGAGTAGGAGTGACAAATGAACTCTAGCGCCCTCTATTTATACTACTCTATTTCACTTGACTAGGTCGACTTCTCTTTCTAGAGGCTAATAACTCAATATTAAATATTTTCTTGAGTTGAATTGTCTGCTAGGGTTATTATCCAATGTTTTAGGGTTTCTCTTGCTTCCCAGAATATTCTAGTATTATCAAAGGTTACACGTGGATATTAATACCTTCCATAGCTACCATGATATCAACACTCCCTCCTAGTTAGGGAGGTATTAAAGGTAATGGTCTTGAGAAAAAATAGACCATTCAACCAGTGGCATCATCATAGCCACACATGCTATCTCACGATCATGTATATCAACTCATGAGCAACATCATCACTATCAGTATCATCTGATAGCATCAACTACATCATCTCTCGAATCCATACTCCATCTGAGTAATCTAGCATGATGTTGAATAATTCACTCACTCCATAGAGTGATTGTTGGCCCTTGACCAAGTTTTGGGAGATTCTTGGTCATGTTGACCTATTTTGGACTTCGACAGACTGTCGATGGAGGAGGGCAAGACGAAGCGGAGATCACGAGATCTCGACCTCTTTTTGGGTCCTTTTTGGGGTTTTTGGGATTATGTAATGGGATTGGGATGTCGGACCATGGGTTTACCCATGCTTAGGCCTATTTTGTAATATATAAATAGATGTCTAGGCAATGTAAGGAGAGGCATCTATGTGATGCTAGGCCGCTAGTCAGATGTGAATGTATGCTAAGTGCAAGTAGAGTCTGTAAGTGCTTTGTGCATGACTATAAGAGGCTTGAAGAGCTAAGTGCAAGTGGTTGTAATGGATTGTGGAAGGCTTTGTGTTGTAATGCAAGGAAGAAGGATCTAGCAAGCTGCACAGATCTTTTGTCCTATGTGGAGAAGGGTTTGGAGACTCTGTGCATGTAACCTATTGAGAAGCTAATAAAGAAGAAGTGTTGGTGGACGTAGCCCCAGGGTGGGGGTGAACCATGTAAATATTGTGTTACTCTGCTCTGTGTGATGTTCTTATGCATTCATATGTTATTTACTAAGTGCTTTGATATGATTAGATAAATCTGCTTATGCTTAGTGCTAATGATATGTGAGAATGTTAGATCTGATCTATACGAATATGTTTAGTGCTTGATTTTCTAGATCTGATCTATTTACCTATGCTAAGTTCTTAAATGTATTAGATCAGTGTGAATGTTGAGAAGCTTTGTTTTATTAGTGAAGTAGATATTAAGTATCATAATCACAGATCTGTGTCCCAGCTAAGGTTGTAGACACCTGAGTCTCACAACCACCCATGCCTCTACCTCGGGTGAGACTTCATTTGCTTTGCAGGTGTTTCCAAAAGGGTCGATAGTTAGGGTTTTGTTGGTGCATTGTTGTAGTGTTGAACCCTAGGTCTACCCTTGTGACAACAAATGGTTCTGTTGTCGAGACCTTGAAACTGTGATTGCTGTGAACTAAGAAAGAAGAAGCTTTGTGCAAAGATTCATCCTAAAGTTGTGAAAGCTCTGTGCGTAGATATGTTTCCCTAGTGCGTAGTATTTTACTTAACCTGTGAAGCTTTGTGCCAAGAGGAAGGTCAAATCTGAAGAAAAGAGGTCAAATCTAAAGAAAAGAGGTCAGATCTTAAGAAAAGAGGTAAGATATGTAAGCTTTGTGATCTGATAAAGGTAAGAATAGTAGGAAATTTCTAGATCTGAAAGCTTTGTACTCTGTAAAAGTAAGATAAGTGGAAATTTTTGTTTCTAAAGTATGGATCTAGGTATGTTTGATAGGTTTTGTCCTAGCTTGAAAACTAGGGCACTAATAGATGAAAATAGGTTTGATATGAGTAGATCTGACAAGAATAGTGAAAGATATGTTATACCTATGCATAGAAAGAATGTTTGGACTAACAAGTGGATGCAGGATCCTAGAAATAATTTGTTGCAAGTTAGCTCCTATGATCCTAGCGCACAGTACAGGAGAAGTTGGGGATCATTTAAAATAAAGAGAGGATTAACCCTATGTTGTAGTTGTAGAAGACCAGGACATATTGCTAAGGAATTCCCTAGAAGAAGACCTAGTTGTCTTTGTTGCAAAGTTATGGACCATGAAGTGTTGGATTGCCCTAGAGTGATTTCTAAGCTTGAAGGAATGAATATGAACCACGAAAACCCTAAGGAAGATCCAGAAATAGCAGAATCCCAGAAAGAATTAGAGAAAGTATTGTTACAAGAAAAGGAAACCCTGAATGACCACCAACATGTTAGATTATCAGAGATCTTCAAAGAAAAGAATGCATCGAAGCAAAAATAGGAGACTTCGACATTGACTATGTTTTGGATGAAGAGGCACTGGTGAATATCATGACAAAGAGAACTTGGGAAGCTATAGGGAGGCTTGCTATGATTCCTTCATTAGGAGGAGTAGGATTATTCAGAGGAAAACTGGTAAACCTATGTGGAAGGCTCACTCAGATACCTACGAATGCCAATGGAACTTCGACAAAAGAAGATTTTGATATTATTAAATTTATTGAAGATAGTGCCTCATTTACCATGTTACTAGGAAAACGTTGGATTGATAGAGATCAAGCTAGACGAAAGGAAGAAGAAGAAGTTTTGGAGTAGAAGAAAGAAGAGTTAAAATATTTCATGACCAGGAGTATCGCACACTTGATTGAAGAACAAGACAATAGATCGAAGCTATTTAACACTAGAGGCCCAGATGTCGAAGTTGCAAGAGCATTAGAGGACTCACAAAAGACTGAAGTACCTACCCTAGATAAAGAATAGGTACTACCCCTGAATCCTAGGAAAGAATCTCAACAACGCGCAGTGACTATGTCAAACAAAGATAAGAATCAGAATGGAAAAAGACATACCGAGACGAAGCTCACTGGAAAGAAGGATAGAAAGTTAAGTAAGAAGAGGGATAAGATTGAAAAGTTACAAAAATTTCCAGAGGGAACTTCGCAGGAGGGAAATTTGCAAAATTGGAACTTCATCGGGATATCAAAACAACGACACATGGAACTTCGCCATGGCGAAGCAATATAGCCATTGGGGACATTATAACCGTTCGAATGCTACCCCGAATGGGTAGAAAGGCATTTAAGGCTCGACACCATACCATTGGACTATTCCATAATAGACCGAACAGAGTTAATGAGGCTTCATACCCGTTACAACAGAATCGTTGCCGAGTTACTTATTTATCCCATCGCACCATGTACCGAGAACACTTTTGCTAACCAAGAGTTTGAGCCCGCAGACTAAGTGAATTGTATATAGTGATCATTGCGCTCTTTCTATTTATTCTACTGTAGTGTATAAGTTAATTTGACCTTCATCTAATTAATCCCAAATGCATATGTCCAAGGAACTCAATGCAATCGAAGAATCAGTGACAGAAGTACTGCTTGACCTAATGACTGAAAGAGTAATGTTGGAGAGAGGATTATCCATAGGAGTACAAGCATCATCCATGAGAGGACTGCCAGCCTCTCTGTCAACTGCTCAAGCCAAACCATCTCGACCATCAGATGAGAAGCGAACTAAGCACAGGGATGATCTCACGAATGCTAAGTTGATTTTCATCATATTACCCACCTATCTACCACCTCTGAGCGGCACAATAAATCAAGACAGTGTGCCCAGAGGCTTTGAGTACGCCTTGATCACTACGTACCTCCTGAAAGGGATACGCGCAGTTCATGCACACCAAGAAAATATTTCAGCGTTGAAGTTTAGATACTTCAACCTTGACGATAGGAAGGTCTACAACATGCTCACCCCACATAAGTACCTAACCAGAACAAAGGGAAATAATTCAAAGATCATCCCTCAGTCATGCAATATGAACCTCACGCAGTCTACACTGCTCAACGTCATGAAGATTCCTCTCTTCGTAAGACACCAAGAGGTGAATTCATGTGTCAAGTTGTTTTTGTCCTGTTACCATGGAGGATACTTGTGGTTAAACCACTGTATCATAGTGGATCTGACGTTGATCAATCGGATCACAGGGCTAAGTATGCAAGGCCCTAACCCACAGGATTTTTATCCCAGAAAAACCATGGATCGCGCTCTAGCTCAAAGGATCAAGGAAACCTATGGCGATGTTGAGAAGGGCATGTGAGGCTACAAGGTAGCTTCTATCCATAGCGGTGCAGTGCACCTCACATGTCAATTGATCGTAGGAAATTTAGTACGAAAGAACCGACCCACCCAAGTCACCAATTTTGTAGTCGACCTTGCATGGAAGTGCACAGAGGGCCTACAAATGAATTGGGCACAGTACCTAGTGAACCAATTAGAAGTTGACTGTAGAGAAGCCTAGGATCAAGGGTACAAATTTCATTTTAGTTGGCTATTGATCCTGATCACTTTCATTGCCTGGGAGATGCAGGAAGGTGCGAACTTCCTAGACATCGAGCCCTTTGAACCTTTGGCCATGAATTTCAATACACTGTGGTATTCTAGTGACATGAATAAGCAATGGCAAAAAAATGTCATGTTCCACACATACTACAACCAGTTGAAGGTAGCCATATAGTCCGGGCCTCGCATAACTCTGAATACTTTACACAGGTTCCGACCTTTGATAAATTTCAGTGCCGATAGGCATTTCATTTATATCACAGGGCGCGCCGATGGACATTAGCAATAGCTGCAGTATTACTACAAGCTGACAGAGGAAGAATTGGAGTACATCACCAAGGAATGGTCGGTGAACCTCCTTATTCCAGCAGACCCTGCGGAGATATTCAACATAGACAGCCTAGAAACTACGCCAGATACACCTGTACCTAGCAAGATAAAGAAGACTGAAGAGGTCCAAGATTTAGATAGTACATCCATGAAGACTGCTTCCATCTCACCAGAGCAAGGGGGTGATGGCGAAGATATAGATGGCATAGAAGCCGAGAAAAAGAAAGGCGAGGTAACACTGCCTAGGTATGAGGAGGACCCCTCAAAGAAAAGGAATGTTTCCCCTCTGAAGCCTTCTTCCTAAAAGAATTTGAAAGCAACAATGACCAATTTGCAGACTATCCTCACCCCAAATGACTTTGATTTCATCATAGTATCCCTGAATGATGCTTCACTGGAGATAGCAAAAAAATAAGAGGCTAAGCAGGAGGAGATATACAATCGAATTGAGGTTGAACTTCAAGGGGTGTAGCAGGCACTACAATCCAGCCACACAGTTTCCACTATGCCTCTACCACTAGGAACACCAGAACTAGGAAATGAGCCAGCTCAACTCCACCAAATCACTGATATAGTCGAAGCTCACCTTCGACGAATGCAAGAGGAAACAACGCAAGCCACCCGGGCTTTGACACAAGTACAGGGAGTACCTGTTGAACAATGTAGTGTTGCACAATAGGAAAAACTTGCTCTCCAAGTGAAGTGGGATGAAGAAAAATTGCAGTTGTAGCAAGGCAAGAA
>JASDQU010503027.1:5977-29123 GCA_032191745.1 Picea mariana | reverse complement strand
GAAGTGAAAACCTGCTAAAAATAGTAAATTGCCAAAATGGCCAGAAAATTGTTTTGAGCCATTTGGAAAAGGTGGGTGGCCCCCGATATCCACCTGGATCATATAAAAATGTAACTTAACAATATTTCATAGCCATTTCTTTGTTTTCTAGGACTTAACCACTATCAACAAGTATTTTCATGCATATAGTATCGCAGAGCTATGTCTCTTTTGCATTAGATATAGTATTTTGTTTTTCCTCAAAATGCCTTTCTGCAATTTTCACTAACATTTTTGTTCTACAGGTGCGAGAAGAACAAATACCATAAATGAATAACAGGTTGTAGTATCATGAAGGAACAACATCTCAAAGCTTAACTGATATCAATGACAATCATATTCTCATCAACCATGTAAAACTTTGTAGCACATCATCATAACATTGAAAATGAACAGACCTGATCTTCAAAACTTCAAGGGGGTCCCACCTACTAGCATTATTTAGTCTTATATAATAATATGCTTAGCAACACTTTGCAGGCAAAATTATGTTGATGTTTTCAATCATCAACAAACTAGCAACTCCACAAGGAAATTTGTTTTTAACAGATTAAAACTCAAAACTCATGGTTTCGCAGACCAAGAATAGTAATCTCAAGAAGACGTGACTCGAATGATTATGCAATAGGGGGAAGTGAGTGGATTTAATGGAAATATGACTGGGAATTTGGGAGTAACTCATGAAAAGTGTTAAGAATGAGGGGCTTTACCACTGTATGCATAATTATTTGACTGGAATAAGCTCTTAACTTGAAAGAGTAATCTTATATATTTTCTCTTAAGATCTTGATGGATGAAGAAATGGCAAGCAGAAGCGGGAAACAACCAATTCCTCATAAGATAGCAGTGGAAATATGTAACAAATTCAAGGGCCCTTCAATGGAGAGATCATAGCAGTTGTGCAAGCTTGAATGTTATTAACTAACAATGATTTGCAGGAGTGTCACTGTGGCATAATTGATCCAACAATATAACCTGACCAAATACTAAAAGATGATAAAGACAAAATTTGCAACAGAAGTAATAATGCAGAAATTAAGACAGCAGCAATAAAAGACATAAATAAAACGCAGCAAGAAAAAAATTCAACTCAGAAAGAAGAAACCAAAGTGTTGTAAAGAAGAAAAAGAAGCACAAAAAATTGAAAACAAAGCTAAGCTACTAGTATATAGAAATATCCAATCAGCAAAGAACATTTTTCACGATGGTCCCTCGCAATACTTCAAGCGAGGACTGTTGGTGTTGTGAGAAAACTATTGTCTCTGTAATTCCTTTAAAATTTTCGAGTTAGTGTCCAAGACAAAATTAATCTGGAAATGACCCAACACTTGACACTCTGATGTAACTATCATCATTTTGACACATATGATTAAATCATCAAGATAAACATGGAGATTGACCGATTCATCGAAATTTGTGTGTATAGGTATTTTTAAGGTGATACTTGTATCAAATAAGCCAGAGGGCAAGCAATTGTAAGACATAGTATCGCAATTAGAAATGAAAGTGGTTTTGTGATAAATTCCCCCTTCTACCTTGATTTTATTGTAACCAAAGAAATTGTCAAGTAAGGGCTCCAAGTATAACTCTATGATATGTTGCTAAAACATTTCCATATTGAGAGGAGGAAAAGGATTTCTTATAATTGCTTCCCTGAAAGTTTGAAGACTAATGCAGGTTCTAAAATTTTCAGGGGTCTTCGAAGTGGGTTCCCCATTGGAAACCCCTTCAAGGTGGACAAAAGAAAACATTTCAGTTCTTAAGGAATTATTCAACTCCCTTCAAAAGGTTGCTTCCAGTGCAGAGTTCACAAGTATTTGTTTTTGCCTGGTTGTTTTCATAATATGTTGAACAGGACCTGGATCAAAACCAAGAAGACCCACATTAAACCAAGCAAAAACCTTTTGAAATCCACTAAGAAAATCAATAGATTTCATTTCTTCCTTATCAGAACCCTCGATATTTATTTTAACGTTCGATGAAGATCCAAGTGTCCTAATGTTCATGGAGATGGCTTCAACCATATTCAGTTGTGACTCCTCTTCTTTTTCTTTATTGCCTCCAACACTCAATGAAAATGAACTCTCAATAGGAATCAAGCCCTCAGGAATCTTATTATTTTTCGTAGATATAATTTCCTCAAGATTAAGAGGTTCATCTTGGATGATTGCACAAACACTCTCATCATCAAGGAGGGTCTCCCAAGATCCTACATGGACAAGAATATACAGATGATATAGCAGTTGAAAAGCACAATCAGGCCCGTGAGGCGAAATTTGTTGAATAGGGAACACTGCAAAGACAGCTAACCGATCAGCCATGGAATTCAATTCCTTATTCACATGAGTGATGTTGAAAGATAGCAGGTTCGAGACAAATGCCCAAACAATTTGGGAGTATTATTCTACCATCTCATTGCCAGGAGAGCATATTTTGCGTATCACACTCACAACAAGCTCAAAACTTCCAAAAACTGAAAGGTGACCACAACCGAGATTAAGGGATTTCTCAATGCCTAATAATAAATCTTTGAAATAAGCGACATTATTCGAACAAGCAAACTCTAACATGTAGGACACATTATGAATTTTCTTTGCAGGAGAAACCAAGGTAATGCTAGCCCCATTTCCTTCACTAGATCATGAACCATCAAAATGCATATGCCACAAATCCTTATCTAAATCAGTTGTTTCCAAAGGAATATTATCCTCTTCAACAAAGATGGAATGTACTCCTAGGTCTTCTTTGACATGGTTTACATTGGATTGCATAACATTCTCTATGTAGGGTGAAATCCTTCCCTCTCTAAGAACTATGATATTCTTACCATTCTGAGGCACGGATAAATGTGTCCTGTCGAGCGAGAGGTATCCACCCGTTAGTGATTTCCAATCTCTTCCCAAGATAATTGATTAATTGCTCACAAGCATATCAATCACCTGAATTTTGAGGGTTGTCCTTATCTAAGGATTGAGTGCATAAAACCAAGGTTACATCCTTGATCTCGCCTATGGTCATTTGTTGCAAACTATTATAGGAAAGCATGCTTATGGCATTTTCGTTTGTACAAGATAAGCCTATCTCTTCCATAATAATATTTGACATGAAACTTGGGCCTGAACCACCATCAATAAGGCAACAATGGGAGATTTTATCCATGATCTTTACAGAAATATAAAAAGGGGGATTTTTTACAAGGTATCTAAAGTTATGTACACCTACATTATTTACAAAAGAATCCTGTTCAATTGCCTCTTCAGAAACATTGGCTACAACAGAATCTTTTCCTTCCATGAATTGTTTCAGATGCATCTGTTGTTTGGGGAAGAAAACCATGTCTAGGAGGGTTGCATATGTCTTGATGTTGGCCAATTGATTCAAGATATTGTATTTGGAAGAGGGAGGAGGAGGAGTGATCCCTTGACTCTCAGGAACTTTGGGAACCTAGGGTGTAGCAGCGGTTGAAGATGAACTCGGGTTAGAAGAACTGCGAGGAGGGTCAAATTTTCCTTTTGGGGCATAGGCTTTGTTCCTAGTATTGATGACCATGACATCTTCTAGCTCGGAAAAATCTAGGACAGTGATAGTAGCTTCTGGTATTTTACCAAAGATCTTGTCTCTGGCACTCTTCCTTACCTCACATGTGGTTTCCTCATGGTGTTTTTTGTGGGTGGAAAATCCCTCCTACGGACTAGCATTAAGGGTTTTATCATGCATGCAAAAATGACCTAAAGTCTCCTACTTCTTACCAACATCCCGATCATAAACCCCATTATTCATATGCAAATACAAGGTTAAAGAGATCAAGTTACAATACCTTAGTTTTTGTGTTTGATGTCGATCCCTTTAACGTTTGGTCGTTCATTGACTGAAAATATCCTCCCAATGATGACATGCATTCACGCAAAGACAAACAAAGAACTCTACATGCATATGATCTATGAACTAATGGGTTAGAGATTCTATCAAAATATAATCAAATTTAAATATTGACAATCTCATATGGCAGGATGGGAAAATTAATTCTTTTTATTAATCTCACAAGAGTAACCATACAATAGTGATATCGGACACTACTCCTCGAATCTAGTCATGGGCTACTCTTCAACTGTGCTCCAACTGCTTCTATATATGCTTCTTTTCACACACTAGTTGCAAAAGTTTGGGACAAAGGGAATGAAAAATCGGGTAGAGTTTCTATACAATATTTTCCTCCTTCCAAATGGGACCCCTACCCCTTATTTTATAGGCTAGAAAGGGCTAGGTATTTGGTCGAGTGACTGGCTATGGGCGGTCAAACAGTTTAATTAACTTACCTAAAACTGTGTGTTTCGTCTGCAACTTTCCACTTTTCATGCTTTTTAGGTATACGCGGGTTGTAGTGGATCAGCCAGCGTACACACATGCGCAGTAGTGGAGCAAGGCATGTATTCCCTAAAAAAGGGTGTTTTTTAAGAAGTTGTTCAGTAGTGGCTTGGCAAAGAAGGCAAATGAAATGGCCTGATGCCAGGTAAGCATGGTTGGCGCAATTTAGGGTTATAATATATTCCCCCTAATGTGTGAGGTCAGAAGAGCATCTGATGGTCGAAATACATTATCAATATTCACCAACGTACCAAACAAGTGAGCCCAGGGACCATAATTTGGGAGGTGTCATCTGCAAAATAACAATTGTCTCACCGAGGCAGGCATACCCATGCTCGGGATGAAATAAAATCATGGCTACCAATCAAATACATTGTAGATCCATTTCATATAACTATATAAAGTGTAGCCACAAGAAATACATAGCGGATCTACATCTCGAAATCAAAAAGATATACATGTATAGTATCCATCTTCAAGAAGCGAATAAGGCCTGATGGCTAGAGATGAGGCCTTCAGAGCTCGAGCAATGGCTCCAAAATATTCACAACTTGGGTAGGAGTGTAATATGAGTGTACGACTTCACTACCTAGAGGTATTCGATGACTTTTCGAGAACAAACTAGAGGATTTTGATGATCAAGTTGACGGTTTCATGGATTTTGAACAAATACTTGATTGGGCTTTCGGGATGACCGGGCATGAGGGTAAGAGACAATTTGCAGAGGGGGCCGACTCAAGCTTGGTAATAACTTCCCTTGTACAATAGCATGATAAAATATGAGACTCAGGCAGCATGATATTTTGACATAAGTTCACGATGTAGGAAGTGCCACAAACTCTCCATATGTTTTGAATAATAACCAAACGGAAGAGGACACAACTCTATGTAGCAAGAACAGCTTCCTAAGGTCATGTTAAATCCCAAGGCTTGACGAACAAATGGAAGGATTTTCTTTGTCCAAGGGAGACTCATTGTGCTGCCAATAAAAAGAAAATACTTTTCCCTTCCTCTTTTTGGGGTATATTTGATTTTTTTTTGTCTTTTTCAATAATTTTGGAAATCTTGAAAAAGAATAAAAGAATGCTACGTTACAAAGGAGGATCGAGTGTCGCAAACATACTAGTTCCAAGTGCACGGACCACATGGATGCTCAGGGAAAAGGGACATATGTAGGAAAAGGACACTTGGGAAAAATCCTCCATGGGCCAAAGGTGTCAAGACATAGAGGCAAAGTTCTACAGGGCTTGTGTATAAGGAATGCTTCAGATGGTTCAGTTGAGAGCAACATGGAGCCAGCATTAGGCCAAAGATGCAAGTATGCAAACGCGATTAATAAGACTTACAATGGTAAAATCCTTCGATGTAATTTTAACGATCCCAGAGAAGGTAATCTCGTCGTTTTTTCATATTTAGAGAGTATGAAAAAGTGTAAAAGGAGACTCCACTAGGGTACCTTTTTGCGAATATAGTCTAGTCAGTTCAAAAAAGGGGTAAACTAGCACCAACTAGACGTCTATTCAAAACCATTTTAACAAGTGTGATAGAGACAAGATCACTTGGTATTTTTTTCATTTTTAAGGAGTCTGAAAAAAGCTTAACTATAGACTCCATCAGGAATGTTCTTCTGGACTAATTTAATGAGTGTGAAAGAATAAGGTCACTCGACGATTTTTTCAATTTTAGGGAGTCTGAAAAGAGCTTAATTATAGACTCCGTGGGGGTTCCTTTTTCCTAAATTTAGTCCCTCAAGCCCGAAAAAGGGTTAAAATCATACATGAGAATACTCTTCTATGGAACCGAAGCTCCTAGAGTATACCTTTGTTCATACAGTTGACCATCCAGACCGAAAAAGGGGTAAACTATCACCGGATAGACATGCCTTCAAATTTCAGTTTAGCGAGCGTGAAGGCCAACAAGATCACTTGGCAATATTTTCATGTTTAGAGGGTCTGAAAAGGGCTTAAAAGAAGACCCGTTATGTTTTGGGAGTCTTGAGGGTGAGGTTAAGAGTGATAATGCATCATGTAAATGAGGCTCATACTCGTAATCAGGATAAACTAATAAGGACTCCCAAGCCTATAGTCATTAGTGACGACATGTTAAGAACCAAAGACTGAATACAAAAGAACCACAAAAGATATACAAAAACAATATGCAAAATATCCTTTATTATTATCAAACCCTTAAGGTAGGGAAACACCATACAATGGATCCTATTATGGAAGGGATCCTCTTCTGTTCACTTTCCTCTTCGAGGGGGAAACCTCCTAATGAGATTCAGTTCCAAATACAATATTTATCGACATATCTCATTACATTGCTTAAACCCCTTTATATAATGCTACCATCACCTAAGAACATTCTAGAGGAGGAATCTTCTAGAAGTAGAACCTTCTAAGAAGTCCTCTTACATTTATTATATCTAACTACTCATTTATTATATCTAATTACCATAGTGGGCCTTATTTAATAATATAGTGGAACTAGTCCACCTTACATTGAATGACATCTACTATTATCACTATGGTCCCTCTGGGCCCCCCCATTACCTCTCTATCTACCTTACATTCCACCCCTCTTATGAAAGTGTTGTCCTCAATGCTTGATGTACAACCATAAACCAGGGTCCCATGGATAAGTGTGGACCATAGTGCTGAAGTGGACTAGAGAACCAGGGTCCTATTGAGAAATGGAAGCCACCATGTTGAAGTAGTCCAACCGCAATTGTAAACCAGGGTCCCATGTCCAATTTCTCATGTGAACCCCACATGGAATATATCGACACCCAATAACCAACTGAAAATGATGCTCCCAATACTGACATCTATCATGTGGATTCAAATAAGAATATCCGTCCACATAGTGAGAGATGATCAAAGATGAATATGGAATGAACAATACCATTGTAGAATATGTAGGTTGGAAATTTGTAACTAGCTCCTGATGTGGGACATTGATGTTCTCTACAGAAGGTGGAGTAGAGTCATCAAATAAAATATGGAAGTGGTTGTCATCCCAGAAATGACAACTATCCATATACCAATCATTGAAATTGACCTCAAAATCATACCAAGCATATATTTCTTGATTATATTCATCCCTGAGGTCCACAATAAGAAACCTCTCTTGCATGTTATCCAAAGAATCTTGAATACTACAAAAACTATCATTGAAACCATATACAAAGCCATCCAATCTGTCATTCAATGTGTCAAACAATTGGACTTTGAATGCTTCAGTAATATGTAGAATTTATTTGAAGGTTCGAGAGGAAATAGCCATCTGAGCACCCTATGAACTCTTTAGTTCTGCAGCTGTCATGAAAAAACCCAAAAAATAGAACAATAAGTTACGGCAGAAAAATCGTGGTTTTTTTCTGGAAAAACTGTTGAATTTAAAATGCTCATAACTTCACTTCACTTCCCGAACTCCATTTTGGTTGATTTGTTTTTTGAAATCGGGTGAAATTGTGAGAGGAATTCATATCTGTAATTTGTTTGGGCAAATTTAGCCTCCAACTACTATAGAAATAAAGAAAATCGTGCCACCATCTGTGGAAAAAAACCCTGAAAATTTTCATATATTAAAACTTCAATATCTTGACTTCTCGGACTCCGTTTCAGATATTTTTTTTTTCAAATTGGGTGTTTTTCTAAGAAGAACTTAGATATACAACCTGTTTTTAGAAATTTTGCACAAAACTATTTCGAAAATTTCTGCAATGTCACGACCCTCTTTTTCCTTCTTCGAAAAAAATCTGCAAAAATAAAAAATATTTGCCCACAATGTCTCCCAAGGAAAGTGCTTTGATACCACTTGTTAAGAACCAAAGACTGAATACAAAAGCACCAAAATAGAATTACAAGAATAATATTCCAAATCTCTTTATTACTATCAAACCCTTGAGGTAGGGAAACACCATACAATAGATCCTATTATGGAAGGGATCCTCTCATGTTCACTTGCCTCTTCGAGGGGGATTCCTCCTATTGAGCTATCGTTACAAATATAATACTTCTCTTCATATCTCATTACATTGCTTGAACCCATTTATATAGTGCTACCATCACCTAAGAACATTCTAGAGGAGGAATCTTCTAGAAGTAAAACCTTCTAAGAAGTTCTCTTACATTTATTATATCTAACTACCATAGTGGGCCTTATTTAATAATATAGTGGAACTAGTCCACCTTACATTGAATGACATTCACTATTATCACTATGGGCCCTCTGGGCCCCCCCATTACCTCTCTATCTACCTTACATGGCATGGACACAAAAATGAAACCAGGATCTACCTAGGGAATCCATGTTAAGGTAGGCTCTACCACTAAATTACAACACTTCTAAAGAAGAAATGAGGGTTCTGTGTCGCAACTTGGTGGGGTCGACCCTATGGCGTAGTGATAAAGACAACGAGATGCATAAAGTGGAGGTGGAATCCTAACTTAAATGCAACAAGTTCAAAAAATGACTTTTTACCAAAGGACCTTTAAAAAGACCCAAATCTCCAAAAAGTTTCCCAATACCCAAAGTAACACCTATCGTAACAATCCATACAAAACTCCTGAACCATACTAAATGATTTTCAATTTAGAAAAAATGACAATAAAGTCCAAAAAATGACAAAAAGGGGCCCAAAAAGCCTATAAATAAAATCTGGTAGCTCATTATCACCATTGTTAATTGACAAATTGACTGTGGAGCCAAAATTACCCCTATGAAAAAAGAGTTGATTCTGGGAGCTTTGGTAGATGGAACGAACTTCCTATTAGACCAAGTAAGTACATACTAACCCCCCTTGCATTTCAATACTTTATTTAAGAATTTCTTTTTTTTTTTTGAGGGGGCGTTGACCTTTAAAAAGGTCAGCCCTACATATATGTGGGCTATCTTATGACAGCCCGCTTGTGCACGTATGCAGAGGAAAGACTGCACATGTGCACACATGACTGTGTGCATTACATCTCAGATATACCCTCTAAAATAAGAAAAAAAAAATTAAAATGCAAGGGCTAATCCCTCCTGGACTTGTCAATTGCAGGATGTATGTTCACTGGAGGGAGAGAGAACATGAGGACTTTGATGTTGCGGTCTCAGATGACCCTGATGTTGTAGCTGCACTAGCTCAATGTAGCTTATTTAAGTTCTTCCAAAGTGCATTTATGCGGGCATAACCTAGGCTATTGAATTCCTTGATTGATTACTAGCACCTAGATGTGAAGGCTTTCATGCTTGAGGGACAGTCGTTGACTCCAACGACTGAAGATATCTACTTTCTGACTGGCCTCTCAAGGAGAGGGGAAGAATTCAACCTTCACACTTTTTCTTTCGGGCCTCACAACATAGCGGAGTTGATTACCCTCCATTGTGAAGCAGGTACTGACATGGTGGGCACTCAGGTGTTGGTTCATAAGATAAGAAACATATCGTTGAAAGCGATAGTTCTACTCATTGGGTGGATTACTGGATCTACATCTTTACACCAGGCTTCTCGGGTGCACATGAATTGTGTGATTCAGTGCTTAAATGCACAACTTTTTGACTAGAGTACTACGTTACTAGACTGCATGAAAAGGAAGTTGACAAAGTGTCAGATGTGGAGGCACTGAAACTTTGGGTTTGGTACTATCCTTTGTGCTTTCTTCTTCGAGAGGGTGCCTAGTCTGAGTCCAAGGGATATTGTACAAGGGCACATAGCCTCTTATCTAGCAATAAACAGATGGGCGGTGTTGTTGCCTCGATAGGGGGGAGGGAGGACTATCGAGGCCTTCGATGACAAGTTTTTCGATTGGTGGTATCGGTAGATTCTAGTGATAGAGGACTATCCCTATGCCGGAATCGAATTTTCTAGGGACCCTAACATGGGCGTAGCTCTTGGAGTGGTATGAGGAGAGCTAGGTAAGCTTTCTTTTCAAATTTATTTGATTTTTTTATGTTGTTTTTATATGTATCATTTTTTTGTTTACCAAAGTGTCTGACATGTATGTCTCTATTGTGTCTAGACGTGGGACCAGTGCGTCCAACGGCTTTTTCGAGGAACAGGCGACGTCCTCGACCAGAGGCAAGAGTAGTTGGGGTCGTTGGACTAGTAGGAGTAGCAGGGAAGCCTCCAGCCTGCGAGGCAGAGAGATTTTTGAGGCGGGCAGAGTGGAACCTTATCTCTCTTACTTGTGCGGTGCCCATGGCAAAGATCGAGGATCTGCCACCATCTATGCAGCCTCACGTAGTTGGGGTTCCACGGACTTGGGTCTAGCTTTTCCGGCATTTGGAAAATGTTGTTGTACACTACGACTGGGCCAACAGGCCACACCCTTAGCTAGGCTATATTATTCATGTGCTGAGGGCACTTATGTATATTTTTTGAGGGCATAAGCCCCACGACTCCTACTATACCTATTTTTGAGGCGCTTGCACCCACCCTTGTACTCTGGCACTTTTTTCGATATATATATTTGTGTTTTCATCTCTTCATGTTTTATGGATTATATATAAAAATGTATTTACATGTGCATGTGTGTGTCTTTCTTATATGTGTGCAAGATGTCAATCTAATATACGATTAGCTAGAGTATCTGTAACTTGATTTAATCTCCTAGGAACATGAAAATATGTAATATAATCAAAGCTTCGTTCTAAGAGACGTACCCTAAGGAACCGTCGGTGTAGAGTAGGATCATGAACATGGTAGACTCCATTTAACTAAGACAAAACCAGATGAGCGTCTAAATAGACTCGGAGGTGAGAGATACCAAGTGACAAAGCGTCACAAAGAAAGTCAATAACTATGTTGTATTCGGCGACATTGTTTGTCGTGTCACCTAAACATATACCTCCTGAAGATAAAGACTGGCCCTAAGGTGTGAAAATCACCCAATTTGCGGAGGCAAGCCTCCGAGTGTGCCAGCTAGCACCATCCGCGAATCCAATGAACACCGCTGATTCACTTGACATCTGCCACAGTGAAAAAGATAACATCAAAAATGACATGTCCATAAAACCAAAATAAAAACCAAAAAGTAATATTACAAAGACTATACATATGTTACAAAAATTCACCCAAGGTGACCCACTTATGAGTAATACTTCTTGAGGTAGAGCCCATTTCTAGGCTCTGCCAAAACATTTCCCTCAAATTCCACCAGACAATAAGCACCCTTTCTTAGAACCTCTTTAATGATAAAAGGTCTGAACCACATGGGTTTGAACTTGCCTGCCCCCAGGGGGTCCTTATCTTGGTCATAGACCAGGACAAGGTCACCTTCATAGAAAATCTAAGGACGAAAAGACCGATCATATTGACACTTGAATTTTTTTTTGTGACCTTCATTAGCTAAGGCTGCATCATGGCGTTTCTCATTGAGCTGCTCGAGATATAATAAACACTCTTCAAGCAGTGAAATGTCTAGAAATAACTGTACTGCCAACTTTAAATATGGGATCTGGCATTTTATGGGCAAGACTGCTTCCGGCCCATAAAGGAGTTGAAAAGGTGAGAAACCGGTTGCAGTCTTAATATATGTTTGGTAAGCCCATAATGTTGAATATAACATCAAATTCCAATTTGACTTGGCCGAATTGATCGTTCGTTGTAGAATGGTTTTAAGAGATTTTTTTACAGCTTCCACCTGACCATTCGCTTAGGGGTAGTAGGGTGATGAATGTTCCTACTGCAACCCAAGCTTTGACGTTAACTCAGCCATCATTTTTTTCTGAAAGTGACTACCATGGTCCGTGACAATCTCTCTTAGGATGCTGAACCTTGCTATTATCTGGTTGAACAAAAAGAGAGTTGTTGTCTCCCCATCATCTTTGAACATTGGCATAGCTTCGACCCACTTGGTGAAGTAGTATACTGCTATGATGATATAGCGGTGCCCCCTTGTTGAAGGGGGGTTGCATGTAGTGTAATCAATACCCCATTTATTGAAGGGACCAATGGTAATAATGGGAAACATGGGAGCAGGGTGTGCCCTCATCTTTCGAGAGAAGATCTGACATAGGTGATACTTATTGACTAATTCAACACAATCTTCGATTAATGTTGGCCAGAATTAATTGGCTCGTAGAATCTTTTGGGTTGTTGCCAACCCAAAAAAATGATCGCCACATGCTCCAGTGTGGAAATCGTTAAGCATGCTTTATGCTTCTTCATGAGTGAGACATCAACGAAGGATGCAGTCTACACCTCAATGATACAACATGTCCTCGAGTAGGAGATAGTTCTTAGCTTGATGGAATATATGGCAACGCTCATCACGAGAAGTAGAGGCGGGACACTTCAAAGTCTAGAGATAGATAAGGACATCTCCATACCAGGGATTGGAATATGCAATCAAAAACATGTCTCCTTTGATAGGCGACTCGTCGGGTATAACATCACCTGATTCGACCGAAAGTTTCGATATGATTTTTGCGAAGACCATCGGCTTTTTGGATTTCTCCGAAATGAAATACAAGTTAAATTCTTGGAGGAGAACTGTCCATCTACTTATATTTTCATCGATCACTCATCGTGTCAATACATATCGAAATGGATTCACAATGGCAATGACAGTGGTCTTGCGAAACAAAATGTAATGACAAAACCGTTGGACAGCATGGACTGTTTCCAATGCAAGTTTTTCAATATGGGAATAATTGAGTTCTGACCCAACTAGGCCTCAGCTCAGGTAATAAATCATGTATTCTAAGAGTAAATCATTCTCCTGAAATAAGACCATACCGATGGTCGACTCTGTAGCGGCCAATTATAATAGGAAATCTTTATTATAATTGGGTGGCCAAAGCAGAGGGTAGATATGAGGGTGTGTTTCAATGCTGCGAAAGATCATTGAGCGGCTTCATCCCAATGAAAAGGAGCATCCTTCTTCAATAAACGCATAAAACCCTTTGTGATCTCGGCATAGTTTTTGATGAAACGCCGTAAAAAGTTCGCTTTCCCTTGCAAACTTTGAAGCTAAGGGATGGTGCACAAGGGAGGCAATTGAACTATTTCATCAACCTTTAGAGGATCAACCATGATCTCAAACTATGAAGCCTAACAAATGACCTGATGTGATGCAAAAACTGCACTTGTTCATATTCAAGTGGATTTGGTAGTAGCGACACCATTCAAGGATAAGTCGGAGGTGTGTTCGATGATCAGCTCTCTTGCGATATCGTGATGCTAAATCATCGAGATAAGCCTCAACTATATGTTTGAGGTCATGGAAATAAAAAGACATGGCCCGTTGAAACGTAGCTCCAACATTTTTCAAACCAAAAGGCATCTTACGATAAGCGAAAGTACCCCATGGACAGATGAAAGAAGTTTTGTGTTGGTCTTCGGGTTTGATTTGTATCTGATTGTATCCCAAAAAAACATCCATGAATGAAAAGGCATCGCATCCTGCACATTCATCGACTATCTGGTCAATAAACGGCATGGGCAAATTATCTTTTGGGTAGGTCTTATTCAGATCACAGAAGTCCATACATACGCGAATCGTGCCTATTTTTTATTGACTGGCACGGGATTCGACACCCATTGAGTCAATTGGACAGGGTAGATGAAACCAACTTTAAGTGATTTCTCTACTTCAGCCTTGATAGCTACTTCTTTTCTAGGATTGACTAGACAAAGCTTCTACCAGACTGGCTTGACATCAGGATAAGTCATGATTTCATGTTTGACAATTCTTGGGTCTATGTCTAGCATTTCCTCGTAAGACTAGGCAAACACGTCGCGAAATTATTTAAATAAATCTGTGTAGATTTGAATCTCCTTGGAGGAGCAGTCCACTCTAATGAATATATTCTCCATGACACCAGGGGTTCTGGAGATGTCAATAGGTATCGTTTCAACTATTCTTTCCATATTTCCTTCAGCGTAAACAGCGTGTATTGCCAAAGGATTGATAGGACAATCTTTATCTCCATTCATAGTCAGAGTGAATTCACCTTCTTCAATTCATCTTAACTCTGGGAGGAAGTAAGATCTATGATGAAGATCATCCCAGGGTCTGTTCAGACTAGTCATTACCTCAATAATCTCCTCGTCTGAGGGAAATACTAAGTCTAAAGAATTTGTATCGGCAAGGGAACCTTGAGCCCAAATAGGCTCGAGCATTGAATATAACTCTTGTGTTGGAGTCGGATTGGGGTTGGAAGAAGCTCGTTGAATGATCGAGTATGAAACTTTTTCCGTAGACAAAGGCATGGACATGCCATGGTGCTCTGTCCCTTCCATCTTAGCGGATTGGGAAGAAAGAGTCCATGGATCAAGAAAGTACGTTGTGTGAAATGACGAGATTTGAAAAATTTCAGCTCGAGGTTGGTCGGGGACAGTCGTCATGTAATGGACATTGTTGGTCGGAGGTGGATAATCGAAAGTACCCATCAATGGTGGGCACAAACCAACCCCTATGTTGACGATTTTAGGTTGAGGGTTATCAATCATTAGGACCATGGAGACTTCTGATGAAGGGTCAGGACAAGAGAAAGATAATTGATCAATGGTCACAATCCGGCCCTCATGAGGAAACAACAAGACCTAGAAAACTGTCACGACCACTGCTTGCATAACATAGGTCCAACTCCTTCCTAACAAAATATTGTAGTCAAGAGACGCATTGACCACTTCAAGTTTGACACACAAGGTTTTTCCCCCTAACTGCATAGGGAAAGAGGGAATGATCCCGTGTGGTCAGAAAGAACGACCGTCAAAAACTGTAAAAAGAGTAGGTGACGGAGAAAAAAACAGGTTGGCCTATGGCCTTCCAACACACCAAAGACATCATGCATGTCGAGGTGCCTTCATCCACCACTATACAGAAAATATTCCGAGTAAATTTTTTCGTGGTGTAAGCCACTACTATCTGAAAAGATGTGGTAAGGAAGATGAGGTTTTAAGTCAATGGTATCAAGCATGATCGTTCCCGGATTACAAGTCTTGGCAGATCCTAAGGCAGCTAACAGGGCCTTTTTTGGGAAGGGAAACTCTGGAGGACTTCCAAAGCAGACATCACACAAGGGGTTTGTGATAAATCCTCCACCACGGAGTAGTTCTAGGTGGCCCTTGCGTTTGGGTTGTAAGAAGCTTTTTTGAATGCACCTTTTGGGATGCACATCATTGTTTCGCCTAACATCTTCTCAATCCGAAGAAAAAGAGGTGGGTTTTCGGCTTATTTACCCTTCTTAGAGGTGCCTGGATTTCTGTAATCATGTGCTCTAGTCACTATATAGGCATCACCTTTCATCATATACACATTTTTGGATGAAGGATTGCTCAAAGACGGAGGGGTTCTTTCACTGCCCCCTTCCGCGCTCGAGAAGGTTTGAGTTAGATTTTTCCTGTGTAGAAATGGGTTCGTTAACATGGCAAGTTGTTTCTGTGCCAATAAATTTTGGGCCTCCACAAACTGAGGGCACTGATGAATTGGGTGGTCTTCCTTGCAAAGATTATAAGGATACTTTGACTTCTTCTTTTTAGTGTCACCCCTGCCATCATTATCAGTGGGTTTCTTCTTTCCGTCAAGCTATTGGGTGGACTTCAAGTTTATCGTTTTCACACTGTGTACATCTGAATTTTAGGTAGGGGGAGCAGTCGAACTAGTGGTTTGGCTGGTCGTTGTCTGTTGTATCGAAAATTGTTGCAATTTTTTTGACAATGGATCAGCAGGCTTCATTTTTATTGAACCAATAATGCCATCAGCATGTGGTCCATACCTTTGTTTGGTCTTGTCAAGTATTGACTATGGTGCATCTGGAAAGATTTTGTATAGTAAACCAGACTGAGAGTAAATCAACTCTAGTTGTTGAGCTCTCATTATCGCATCTTCCTCGAAAAACATCCTAGACATTGGGACATATTTAGACATCTGGGGTACTAAATAATTCAAGAACCACTCGAGCAGGAATGATGGTGGGACTAGTACTTTGATCAAACTCTTCTGGCATCTCCATTCTCGAATGTGATCTTAGATATGGTCCACTTTTGTTTGCTCGAATTTGGATAGCAATTCAATATCGGCATCGTATCTCATAGGTAATTGGAAATGGTTCAAGAAAGCCATTGCCAAATCATCGAAGGAAGAGTATAGTGAGCGGTCGAGCTCGATGTACCATTTCACAACACTCCCTATGAGAGTGCGTTGAAACAAACCCAACTGAATGGAGTCATCTCTCAATTAGTTGGACGAGCACCATAAGTGGAAAGTAGTCATGTGATCGCCAGGATCTTCATTAGGCTTGGCCTTGAACTTTGGAATGTCCGAAGGCAACTTCGTCGACATAGGAGGCTAACTCAGATCATGACAGATGGGTTCATTTAAGATCCTTGTCAAATATGGAAAGTGCAGGGTTGCCAGAAACGGTAGTTTGGGTTGTGGATTGTAGCCAGTGAAAAAGGATCCTGGGGTTTGACTGGCACCAAGTTTCCAGGAAAAGTTAGGTTATTGGCCAGGGATCTAGTAATAACCATGGTCGTGACCAACAAATGGATTGTGTTCTTTTTGAGACATCATCATTTGGTTCCCATAATAATACGTAAAGGGTTGAGCTTGCGTCGCATTCCAAGAATTTTGGGAGGGGTTTCCCCTTGTCGATTTGACAGGCATAGGCATTGGGCCTTGCCCGAGGTTCCACTGGGTATGGAAGGGGTTTCCCTTGATCGGCATCCCTGGCAAGGGGACTGGTCCCTGCCATGGATTCCAAAGTCCTTGTGAGGAAGGAATTCCTAAGTGTGCCCGCTATGCAGGAATAGTATCCTGTACAGGATGTGGTTGTCCATAACTGGGGTTGCCCCCAGCTGAAACAACAGATGATGAGAAAGCGTTGTTACCAAACGCACCGAAAAAAGATAAATGTGTCAAACCAACCGACATATTATAAGGATGGAGTGCTTGACTTCCTTCTCCAAACAAGTTTACGTTAGGCCCGACGAGTGTTGAGGAACATCGTTGAGCGAGGGGGATGAAGGGGGTATATGACCCCCACCGTAAGGGAAAGCGATAAAGGGAGTTGAAGTGCCCCCCATAGATCCTTGCAGAGGATTTTTGGAACTCCCTACCCCTAGACCTAAATTTTGTAGATTGGAGGAGGAAAGTACAGTACTCATACCAAAGCCAAGCATCACGTATGAGAAAGGAGGGCATGTCGCATTCTGTGTAAATGGAGCAATGATTGCCGCCATAGATGGAATCGGACCACTACATGAGGTAGAATCAGTCAATACCATAGTGGCATGGACTGATGACGGTTGGTTAGGAGGTGGAACACCCCCAGTAGTGAAAGTCGTGAAGGAAATATGAGTATTCCCTGAAGAAGTGGCAGTGTTTTCTTCCATTGTTGTTGGTGACACTACCTGACGCTCGTAAGGTAGAATCTGTATGATGATGGGCATCGACAGATCATTGATGGGAGGGTTATATGGACCAAGAGCCTCTTCTTTGAGGTCAGAAATGTTTGGTTCCTCCAAAATCAAAAGTTCTCCTCTCGAAGATGGGTTGGGCACAGTTTCCTGTAATCCGGTTGTCTCAAAAGAGCCTTGCTGGTCTAATTTTCGCCTTAGCGGTGGTGAGGGGGGTTCAAGGTCAACCGGTGGCAGGCCCAAAATCCTTCACGACCGGTAGAAATCCTGATCCTCCACTGTGTGAGAAGATCAAATACGCACTAGATAAATCTATAATAGTTTTCAAACTAACACGCACTAGAAAAAGTACCTATGAGATAAAACAAGCAGTCACTAACTAGTTGGAAGAACTAGAGAAACTTACCGGTGCAAGTGCAACTCGAATACGGAAGAACCCTCTGGGTATACTCTGTAAATCATGGCCCAATGTCTGTCCTAGGTACCGTGATATACCCCCACAGTAACCTGTGTAAGTCACTAGAAAGATAGGCAACTAGGTTTCCAGCACACAAACAGTCACCAGGCGGGTATAGTCAACAGTCGGGTGGACCACGATGAGTAAGGTATCAAGATTGAAACCTATCAAGGGTATCGAAATAAAGTGTTCTGGAAGATGAATGAGGACCTCAAATGGATTTGACACCCACAAAGCTCTGTGGCAAATGACATCAACGGAATCCCAAGACAAGCCCTCTATATGTGTTCCCCACTACACTTGGTCTAGCTTTGGAGGGGTTATCTCTGCTACCTTTCCTTACGTGACCTTGTTTTTAGCCCCTATTTTAGAGGGGGGTCCCAGATAAATTTTACAATACTGGACTTTTGACACTCCCTAGCACAGACTCTTATGTTTTTTTTTTCAGACTTGAAGAGTTTCCTCTCCAAACCTAAATCAAGGCTCTAGCCTAGACTAGTTGATAGACCCTACAAAACATAAAGTCTAGTTGATTTTAATTAATCATTAATTTTTTGTCTTGTCTTAAGTCAAATCTTATGAAAGTGAAACTAGTGATGTTTGGAGAGACAAAAGAGAAGATAAACAAAAATATGGAAACAAAATAACTTCTTCTTGACAAATTCAAATTTGCTCTTTTAAATTCTTTAACCGACTTTTCAAACTTTTTTTCTAAGATCTTTTAACTGAAAAAATCAAAAAAATATTTCACTTGACTATGAGCTACTTATTGTCCTAAGTCAATCATCCAAGAACTTATGAAAACAAACTTTTTCTTAATGATTAATGCAAACAATCAACTATTTAACCAAACAAAGAAGTAAAAAAAGAGATTTTGTGTTTTTTTTTATTATGCTTCAAAAACAAGAAAATTTAAAATTGTATGTCTTCTTCTTTTCTGAAGAAAAAAGGTGAAAACATAAAAACAAGACAAGGCCAAAAAGGAATTATGGCCAACCACAGACCATGGGGAGTTACTGACAACCAAAAAAGGCATATCAGACCGACTCACTATCTCATCAAAAAAAACCTAGCAAAGCAACAGAAGAAATCTTTCAAATGAAAAAGCAAGCTATGTTGGAATACAACCTAGGCTAAAACTTCTTATGATAGAGACCATAAAGAAACAAGAAAAACCTGGGAAGTAAAAACTTGACAGGGAAGAGGATGACTACCTCCTTAAAATTTTCTAGACAGACACGTGACTGTCAATTCAACAACTAGTGTATGCACGCAGGATGACCAAAGACAGAATGTGTATGCACACATGCAGGCTTACTACAGGCTTTGTTTTCCTCTATTTATCCTCAAAAGAAGAAATACAAGTAGCTAAGCTCAGGCAGGGAGTACTGGTAATGAAAACCAGAACCCCTTAAAGGTACAGAAACTCACTTTAATATAAAAATGAAAATTCAAGGAAACTTGAGAAAACAAAGTTGATCTAAGGTTATACCTAGGCTACAGACTGCAACAACAGAAACCAGAACTAGATATAGAAAACCTCTGAGAAGGATCACTTCTGAGAGGGAAGAGGATGACTGCCTCTCTTTAAAAAAGAAAAAATCTGGACTCATACACGCGATTGATCTTTCAACAGACAGCGTATGTACGTGGTCTGTATGAAGTCAGGGCACGTGTATATGTGGGTAGACCTTCTGCATGCCACGTATTCCTCTGTGGTTTCTCTAAAAAAGAAAAAATAGTCAAGCGAAGGAAGTAGGGAGTACTGGTATGGAAGACCAAAATCCCTACTAGCTCAGACTTTTGTAGAAACTCAGAAAAAGGTAGTAAAACCAATTAAAATACCCAATAAGTATCTCCAAAAACTCTAGAGATCTCCCCAGTATGGTAGCCAATTCTGTTGTGGGTGGGAAATCCCTCCTACGGAATAGCATTAAGGGTTTTATCATGCATGCAGAAATGACCTAAAGTCTCTTACTTCTTACCAACATCCCGATCATAAACCCCATTATTCATATGCAAATACAAGGTTAAAGAGATCAAGTTATTGTACCTTAGTTTTTGTGTTTGATGTTGATACCTTTAACGTTTGGTCCCTCCTTGACTGCAAATCTCCTCCCAATGTTGACCTACATTCATGCAAAGACAAACAAATAACTCCACATTCATATGATCTATGAACCAATGGGTTAGAGATTCTATCAAAATATAATCAAATTTAAATATTGACAATCTCATATGGCGGGACGAGAAAAGTATTTTTTTTTATTAATCTCACAAGAGTAACCTTACAATAGTGAGATCAGTCACTGCTCCTCGAATTTGGTCCTGGGCTCCTCTTCAACTGTGCTCCAACTGCTTTTGTATATGCTTCTCTTCACACACTAGTTGCAAAAGGTTGGGACAACGGGAATGTGAAATCAAGTAGAGTTTCTTTACAATTATTTTCCTCCTTCCAAATGGGACCCCTACCCCTTCTTTTATAGGCTAGAAAGGGCTAAGTATTTGGTCGAGTGACCGGCTATGTGCAATTAAATGGTTTAGTTAACTTACCCAAAACTATGTGTTATGTCTGCAACTTTCCATTTTTTTGTTTTTTAGGTATACGCAGGTTGTAGTGGGTCAGCTAGCGTACACACGCATGCAGTAGTGGAGCAGGGTGCATATTCCCTCAAAAAGGGTGTTTTTTAATAAGTTTTTCAGTACTGGCTTGGTAAAGAAGGCAACTGAAATGGCCTAATGCCAGGTAAGCATGTTTGGTGCAATTTAGGGTTATAACAGTGTTCCTCGCAAACGTTACACCAACTCCGAGGCAGGATAGCCATCGGCTAGAAATTATTTTCAACCGAACCTGTAAAAGGAGGGGCCAAAGAGGATGAAGGTCCAGGGGTGATTTCATTGACAATACCTTTCCACTCAAAAGAGATCATATGGTTGTTCATATCTTGTACCAATTGTAAGAGAGTGTACATATCTATTTGTCTAACTGATTCTCCCTGGGGTAGACCAGTTCATTCAAGATGTTCCTCATACTCTGAGTAAGTGTGCAAAGAAGAACCGAGATTACCAATGGCCTTGTCTTCAAGCCTGTGATGGTAAGGAGAAGGATATGCATTGTAGTAATGCATGAAGGTGGATTGGTTCTGAGGACGGATAAATTCGGGGATTTGATTATACAACTTGGTGAAGGACCTAATGGTCTCCCCATATTTGTAAGTGACGTTGTTTTACTCCTTTAACTTATCAGCAGGGATTTTAGATTGCTCGTAAGTGTATCGGAACTAATAAATCAACTCCTCCCAAGTAGACAAGATATTAGGAGGAAGGTCAAAGAAATTGGTCGTATCCTTTCCTTCCAAGGAATTGACAAACAAGTGCATGCAAGTGTCATTGTCATTAGCCCCTATGTTATGACAAGCATTAGAAAATGCCACTATTTGTTCATTGGTACTGACAATGTTATTTCCTAAAAACCTAGGAAAATTCTCTTTAAACTTCAGAAGTGGACGAGTAGCATGTGCTAGGTTAAGAGGAGAGGAGACATGCCATGGCGTGGTCATGGCATCTTCTTCGAACTGAAAAAGGCCATACTTTTTAATGAATTTGGTGGGGTTTGTAGTAGATTGGACAGGGATATGGTGGTTGTACAAGCTACCAATCATTGATGACGATGAATATTGGGAAGATGGAGCACTTCCAGAGCCACCACTAGATGCCATTTTGTTGATGATATATGAGGGAAAGAAATATGAACTAGATGAATCGGATAAAGTTCTCCCTAGAGAACTTTGTTGGGCAGATAACACAACGTTTTTTCTTCATATTTCAGCAATAGGATTGATTTCAGATGACAAGCCTCTTCTTCTTCTAAAAGCACGAGAATCTAAGGACATGAAAGAAAGGCCAAAAATGAAGAAACAAAAAGGTTACTGTTGATTTCTAGGTTTCCTACATCTATCTTCCAATTGTTCTTGAACACTAACATCTCTTTCAATTTATTCCCAAGAATGGTTAAGCTCGGCACGAGTCCTAGCAGTGTCTAAAATAGTATGAAATAGGTTCAAGGCAACGTTGGTCTGGTCTTGGAGACCGGGATCAAGATTGGGTTGTCTTGCAATAGGAACAGTCATGAATATCAAAACAGTCAAAGAATCAAAAACATAAAAAGAAAGATGTATCGATGAAAATTGAGTATAAAATTTAACAAGAGAGATATCGAAGATCTCCCCAGTGCGGTCGCCAAATAAATGTTGAGGACAAGATATTAATTGATCTTACTCAAGCATTTTCAAACTTTACTTGTCTAAATTAAAGTAGACGAGAATATCACCCTATGTTTATATCCAACAAAAATATATGTCCTAACTCACAAGTATTAATTGCAAGTTCTTAGGCTAGTCTTTTATCAACAAAAAGATTGTTGGAAATTCATTTTTTATGTATTTTTTTTTAAATATCAGTTGCTGAAATTAATGCAAGAACAGAAGTAAAGACACCAAGATCATATTCAAGACAAATGAGACATAAACCAATCCCTTATTTCATTCTAATTCACCAAAGAGTCATCATCTTTACAAAACTTCACATGGAAATCTTGGACCAAAGTCAAACATAGAAATCCCCAATGGAACATACAAAAGGACCTCTGACAGAAAACCAAAACTGAACTCTAAAATTTGGATTAGCTTACCACAGATTGTTGCCCACTCGACTCTGCACAATAGCCTTTATCAGTCATGAAAGTTAATTCACAAACAGACAATTCTACATAGACTATCAAAGATAGATCAACACCTCTGAAGAAGAAGTGTCTGAATGATTTGATTCAACCCTCAATATTGTTGTCTACAATAAGACCCTGTTGTCACAAAAGAGAATTAGGCTATGATGAATATATGAATGAATGAAAACTGAACTATCTCAACATAAAC
>JASDQU010503025.1:114903-128182 GCA_032191745.1 Picea mariana | reverse complement strand
ATATTTACTTCTTATCAACAATAACAAAACAATAATGAGTCATATTTACATCAAACAATATTGGGTCCATTACCCAAACCTTTGTGCTACGGGTCTTTCTTGAAGGGTTGACATCAATGACAACCAACCTTAATCAACATCACATAATTCCGATTAAAAAATCTATTTCGTACAATTAAATAATACCATTCTAAAACACTTTCACATCTTCATTTTGACCGTATAAGAATATCCAACCGGACAAATAACTCCTCGTCCATGGATCTTCTAAGAAAATAAGATTTTATTCAGATTTTTACCATACACCAACGATTACAATGTCCATTCAATTGGATTCCCATTTCCCAAATACTCATCCATCATCTAAGATCGCTTTGTCCGATCCATACATTTATTCTCCGAAGATCTGATTACAAAGAAAAAATCTGATTCAGATTCCTACCATATACCAACCACAAATTCTTTTACAATTGTTGTAGTTTGTTATTTTAATTAGATTTAAAATTTGTTCGGAGATTAAACTTTTTAAGTTTTTTGGCTTTTTGTTGAGCATATTTTCCAATTGATTTTGTTTAAAATCTTGTCATAAATTGTTAAATTTCTAAAATTTAAGTGGTTGAGTCTATATATAATATTAGTACTTTAGGATTTTTCAAAATTTATCGATACATTCAAAAATGTAAAATGTAATTTAAACAATAAAAATAGATGATTTCACCTAAATTTATATAACTGAATTCTTATTAAAAAATAATAAATAAATTAAAGTTTAAACAATGCCTCCAAGTCTGGATTGATCCGGAATTTTATCAGATTGTCTAAATAAATGAAACTTCAACTTATATGAAACTTAGATTATGTTGAAATTTATATGAAAGTTAGATTATGATGAAATTATATATATATGAATTTAAAATAAAACAAAATCTTGAGGATGAAATTTCAACCTATATGATTTGGATTATAGCAAAACTTTAACTATCTCTCAAAATTTAACTAGATATAGCCAAAACATTTCCTGTTTACTATCAGATTAGCTTTCCCTTCGCCATATAAAGCTGAAACAGTCCCTGTTTACTCCAGATTCTTTCGCCTTATAAAGCCCAAACAGTCCCTGCTTACTCCAGATTAGAATACTCTTCTTCGCCTTATAACCACATATGAGACTATGATTTACATTACATTGAATCCCCCATTACCAATTACTCATCATGTCAAATCGCTTTGTCCTATCCATATATTTATACTCCGAAGATCTGATCACACAGATAACAACCTGGGGTTGAGTACGAGAATCTATATTTAGACTAGATGAGTTTCGGGTTTATCAAATCCGGCGCCAGGACGGCCAACATCTGTTCCAATCACAGAGGAATTGGTTTCATTGTCCAGAGGAATTAGGATATTCAGAGATTGCAAATAGAAAACATGGCATTGGCCTTGGCAGAGACTACTCTTTCAGTTCTAAAGGTCCAGGCGCTCTTTCAATGCTATGGCGTCCGCGCATTTTCCAAATTAAACCCCGCGTTGGCGTCGATTGCAATCTATGCGCTTTGCACAGGCGCAGGATTTATCTTGTGGATTGCCATGGGTTTCTTGGATTTGGCAGCGGGGACTTGTGTCTTGGAGGCCGCCATCCATGTGACGGAGAGTTTGAATGAGCATGTCCTCCCTGCGTTGGAGCTTCTCAACGGATTGCTTTCCCTGCTTGTGGGATTCTTCATACTGCTTGGCTGGATTAATAGTAACGTCAATTTGAATAGCAACCGCTCCAGATCTAATCCGGAAAAGATGAGTACTCTGTCCTGCCGATCCAAGATGATCAAAGCGCTGCCCACAGGCAAGCACGAGCGTTTAAGAATATCAGATGATGTAAATACGAATGATTCATCCTCATCATCATGTGTTATCTGTTTGGGTTGTATTGGGGACGAAGATGGAGTACGCATTCTTCCCAATTGCAAACATTACTTTCATATTTCCTGCATCGATCACTGGCTTCTTCCATGTACTGTGAACAACTCTTCATGCCCTTTGTGCAGAGCGACTGTAATTGGCCTCCACTCTTCTTTAACAGAATAAGACAAGTCGCGATATTACAAGTTCAAGTCGCTCAGAGACGCGAATCCTGAAAAATGGAGGCTTTTCTTCCACTGTTTTGGGTGCCTGTTTTTCCTTGATCCCAATCCGTGGAGGTCTTTTTTCATGCAAAAAGATTCAAGCCGAAATGATTGGTCTAAATACATCCCTGGGATGAAATCCCACTAGATTATATTTGATTTCATAATGAAATTGATCTTATTACTTGATTGGTGGTTCTTAGATTGTTTTTGTCATCCATTTATTTACTGAAACAGATAGAATACACATCAAGGATGAGCACTTCAGCTTGTAGCTTAATGTCCATGGTTGAATCGGAGAAGACCCGACTTAATTCCTAGGTTTGTAAAGCAATCGGCGATTTCAAAAACTTGTGGCTGAGACTTTTTAACCTCGTTAAGGTTTCATTGCTGAATTCTTGTCGGTCTCGTCTCGTCTCGTTCTTTCTCTAGCAGGCATGGATAGCACAGGTTAATGAAGATTTTCTTGTAGATTCACTCCCTAGAGCATCTCTTTCACTGTTCTGACCCATTTAAAATTCCCACGAATTTGGGGATTTCGCTCTGATTTATCCATTTTTTCCCAAATCGGCACATACCAAAATCTGCTAAATGGGTGTTTAATACTCTAATGTAATGTACTCCAGCCCAGCTGAGGTCCGTTACTTATGAATAAAATTAAAATTTGTGCTAACTAATTACTGTACCTTACCAGCTACCAATAATTACAACCAGATTTAACTATTCTCTTTTACCATTATTTAAATGCATTTATAACATGTTAAAAGCGATATGAAAGCAATTTAAATAACTCAACACAATACCATATTTATTCTTATTAAACACACATTTCATGAATAACAATTAACTCATAAATACAACACATAAATAGATAAAACACTTATTTTTTAATTTAGTGGTGCAATTAACTATGTTCCACCCAACCATATACTTCTTGTTTCAAATATCAACAACAAGTCATGGTTGAGTTGGGTCTAGAAATCCACAAAAGAGGGTGGTCTCTCACTATCCACTCACATTCTCTCAACATGCCCAACCCAAGGAATGTACCCCTTCACTGATATTAGTCCCTTGGGCATCCCATTCATATATCATGGTTTCTGTGGCATATGTAACCCATAATCTTTTTATTGGAAATTCAAGGGAACTCATTACTAGGAAAACTACTAGCAAACTACAACAAACACTTGTTGTTACACTACAACTCACATAGGAGTTCACCCTTCAGGCCTGACAACTCCAAAATGTTCCAAAAACACTCTAGCTTACTCCATAATTCTCCCTCCATGGATGTTTGAGCTCCAACCTACCTTTTTCTCTCTTTACTTGTTGGTCATGCCCAAAAACTTGACTATCTTAAACTGCTATAACTGCCCATACAAATTTCATGACTGTCTTTCTTGACTCACACACTTCATGCTCCTATTAATTATGGGATATTACTTCTCACACCCACCCACTTATATGCATTCAATGATTGGCCTTGGGGACACTCAATAAAAAAAATAGAATTTAATACAAAACAATAATACAATTACAAAATGTGGGTGGAATTAATAGACATGGGTAATTCTCTCTTGAGCCCCTCTCTTAGAAATTTTCCTAAACCCTCTCTTCCCCTCTCTTTTGAATTAATTCATCCCCCATATATGTCCATGTCCCCTTAGTAGTTGGCATCACATTTTATTTTTTAAAATTCAGAAATACAATTTGCATATACATCACTTGGCCGTAGCCACATATTATATCTACATTAAGGATTAATTAAAGTAGGGATTATAGCGGGGATATTACAAACCAGTTTGACCTAGATTGTTTTCACAAGATCCTAAGATTTTGAGGATCTTTCAAAGCCTCCCCTCAGCTATGATACTATTGTTTCATCATATTTTCGGTATCCTAATGGTATTAAAGAGGGTGAGGACTTAGAAGCGATGAGTTGTTAGAGATGGTCCTCCATATTTTGTCTTATTTTTCTTCACATGATGATACATTTGAGGAAACTCGTCCTCCACCTATGCCACCAACTATTATTTCTCCACCCACTAATCCATTGACTGATCCAACTACTAGCACACCATCTTATGACCTCTCAATAGTGGCATACATGGGAGATGTATATTAATTGTTGACACACACACACACACACACACACATATATATATATGATGTACAAGATTGTTTATGTTATTTTATATTTTTACATTGAACATTATGTAATTATTGGGACATCTGATTCAATGGTTTGTTGATCTTGTTCGATTTATAAAATGTATCATAAGTATTTTAATGAGTATTAATGATTTATTTATTTTTAAAATAAATTTGAGATGTATGAATCATTTCATGATCATGATAAAAATGATTGTTAATGTCCACTAAGACCAACTTTGGTCTATGAGACCTTAAGAAAAGTAATGGTAAGGAATTTATTGGTTTTCTTTAGAATTTTATTTCCATGCTAGAAAAGATTGGAGAGAATATTTCCTAAATCTCGATAAATTTTGTGAGTTTAAATGTTAGAAAGTTTTGTGTTGTTACACATATTTTTAAATTGAGATCTAATTTGGGTACATGTAGAAAATTCTAAGAGAAAGTGATTTTTATCCTCCAACTTCTTAGTATTACAAAGATGATAAATTATTTCATCTTGCAAAATTTTAGGTATGGGCCAACACCCTATTTCACTACGGAGCTCGTGAGAGTTAATTATTATTTTAGCAATGTAGACTTTCTTATGTACTTTAGTTATAAGAAAAAATACTTTTGATGTTATAGATTATGGTCGATCACTACTTTAGAGTATCTTGATTTTCTCTCACCCTATAATTATTTATTATACCATAATTTCTTATTAAATTTATATGTGATGGTATTTTTAACATGGTATCACTATTCTATATAGTGACCTCCCCTTTTATTCCCCAATGATTTAGCCATGAATTCTCATATTTATGCCAAACTCTATTAATTAGTACATTGCTTTCACTTGAGTATGAAGCAATATTATGAAGCCTCTTTACTTTCATGTTGATTGTCTTGTGCTTCTACATTATGTACCTGGTTATAGCCATACTCTCGATGGGGGAAAGAGCATATACTATGAGGAAGATAGGATATGAAGTCTTCATTTTAAGTTTAATATTGTAAATTATAAAATTATTCTAGATTTTCTCAATCGTTCTCTAGATATGTTTCAACACCAAACTTCATATTCATACAAGGTAATAGGAGTGACAAGTCTCAAAGGGGAGTTTCTGTATTTCCCACCGCCAGAAGTCCATTCGTTTTCTATTGTTTTCAAGACAAAATATAACATTTCACCTGTAAAAAAATGTCTTATAATGTTAAAATATAGATATAAAAAAACATTTATTCTAGATTATGGTTGCAAAAACTTATAATCATTTAATTCCATCTAATAATTAACCCTTTTCAAGGTGAATTCTTTCTTATCTAGGGTTGTAACACACCCAACCCCCTAACCCTTAATTAGGCTAGTGGGATGTCAAAATTTCTTCTTCTTAACCATTCTTCAAAATCCAACTTTGATATCATAGATCTCTTCTACTCTTTGTAAGTTTTCCAATGACTATAATTATGCCAAAATTTGAGTTTGAGATTACAAGTTATGGTCTCTTAAAGTTTCCAAGTCTTTCCCACCCAGTATCCACCTAACGTCCATGTGGATATTTGTCATTTGTACCAATTGATAAGGTAGGCATGTGTGCATAATCATGTGCCATCAAATGTGGCACACATCGAGTCCGATATGAAGGGAAAACCTTGACGAAACCTCAACAAAGAAACCAATAACTAAATTCTAGATATTGACATGATTTGATGGTCGAAATTAACCAAAATTCACAGTCCCTATTCTTTTCGGACTCATATTTGTGTGGCGTATAGTACTCACGACACAATCCCCTACTAATATTTTTGAATGGATTATCTTGAAAACCCCATTCCTCATGGGATAGGATGGCTACAACTGACCCCAATTGATGGATAGTATCTCTACAGTTTCCCCAAACCACACAACAGTTAACAAATGCTCCCAAGGTATGATAAATCCAATATAAAAGATATAATGTGATCTACGGTCCATATCCTCTCAGGTTTCCCAAACCAATCAAACCTTAACAAAGTATCCTAACTTCGAGCAATCCGACATTCATAATTTAGTTAATCAGGAAGCCAATATCCTTTCAGGATAAAAAGGTGTGCAACCTTTAATTGATCAAGCACACTCATTTAGAAACTTAGTTACTCCAATTGGAACTCTGAAAGGATCCTTCCAATAAGAACTTTTCTTATGGATCTGATGGCTAACTGTCCCCTGATCCACTAGTCCACAACTATGAAAATTCTTGATTTGCAAGATGGTTAATGAGCATTACAAACTTTGGTATGTTTCAATGAATTGGGTCCTTGTAAAAATCGATGCTTCAAATCCCTTCAGCCCATATGTACAATAGATAAATGGTCCTAGACCCTTTTGGGCTCGTACCTTCGAATTTCTCCCCATCAGAACGCCACCCCCTCCACTCTTGCGTATTTTTCCAAAGACCAACACTCCAAACAACTTTCATATTTTTTTAGTTGGACTATCCTGATCAAACTTGAGGTTATGCCAGGTCTTATGGAACTTTAGTTATTTGAATCCTCGATGAAGCATCAAGATCGACTCTTTCCATATGATTTATGGTCTAGAGTTCTTCAAGTCAATACATGGGGGCCATGTGGGTGGACTTATAAGCCAAACGTGTCCATTTCCATGACTTAAGAAAATTAAAACTCAAGGGATTAACATCATTCCACGTGTTAATAAACTCTTCACCTTTCTTCCATTGCTCATAAGGATTCTATCCAAGGTATTACAGGAAAAAAACCCAAGAACACAAAAGAAAGGCTAATTCTACCAACATCCTTACCCAAAACCATGATTTACATCATGCAAACTTTCCATTTCAAAGAACAATGAGGTCATAGGCCCCAAAATTATGGTTTCTCACACCTAGAATCAAAGCGTATTCTCCCTCCTGGAGTTATGTTCAACATATAGACATATATTAGACTTTAACATTCATTCATCACATTCAGAAACCATCAATAGTTTAGAAATGTGAAGGTTAACATTCATTTATAAAGATTTGGTTTTTGCAAGGAACAATAAGAATGCTTATCTGTTTCTAGGATAAAATCCAATCTTCCAACTGACGAAGGGTGTATTCCTTTCCACCCAAACTTAGTCTCTACTTTACTTGTGCTTTCTATAACATGCCATACCCATTCCAGGCCATGATACTACCAAGGGACACACACAGGTTTCCCACAAGTTCTTGGTTTTAACTTGATGGTCACTCTCCTTCATTAACAAGCAACAAAAGAAATTCATTCTACCCTTTGTGTCCAAGGCCAGCATGTACCTCCCAAATTCCTTCCTCACTATATTTCCTCTGCACAAGGGAGTCCCTTCACTACTATAAAGTCCCTTAGTGCCATCCCATTAGAAGTGTCAGTTTATGTCTACAAAGAACTAACTCATGACCCTCTCTACTCAAGTTTGGGTCTAGTTATTATTTACTTCAATTCGACCAAAATATCTCTGGGTAAGCTTCCTATTTTTCCTCTCAAAATATTCACTTTTTCCCTACACTTGTGCACTACACTCGTGCACTTCCCTTCTATCTATATCGGGAAAATTCTCCCCCTCCTCAGGCTTCCTTTCTCTTTCTTTTGCCATAATATTTTAGAAGTCAAACTACCAAATTGAAGGGGCATTTATGTGGTTCTTTTTGGCTAACAAATTCAGTTGATCAAACTGTTTTTCCCTACACCTTCTTGAAGGAAGAATTAACTTCTCAACCATCTAGTCTTTTCTCATTGTTTGGTTTCTTTTGAGAAAAGGAAGGTAAAATTAATCAAACAGACTTAGGAACCAAGGATTTCTCAAGTGAAGTTTAATTCTTTGGGAGACCAAGGTTATTTGCAGTCCCTCTCACCAGTTCTCACTCCTGGTATCATGGACGGTAATTCAAGGCTTCACCCTTCAGTCTGCTTGCTGGAAATTGTCATTAACATAAAACACAATTGCATTGTCTGTTATTCATAGTCTTTAAGTATTAATTATAATTACATACTAGGGGAAAACATGGTGTTACATTCCCCTCTCCCTTAAAATAAACACCATCCTCGATGTTTACTATCAGTGTAAACATTCCTTATACAGAAAACAAAAATGAGTATGCCATTTTCATGGCATCCTCTAGATCTCATGTAACCTCATTTGGTCCAAAATGTTTCCATTGCACCTTGACTTTCACAATGGGTTAGTTCTGGAGCAATGACTCTCTCATGTACAAGATGTGTTGAGGTCAAGATGGAAGTTTCCTTCTAGTTCCACTTGTATCATAGTCCAATCAATAACTTGCTTAGAATCATGAATATATTTCTTTAACCAAGATATATGGAATACATTATGGGCTCTGATTTTGGAGGTAGAGAAATCCAATATGCCATCAGTCCCACTCTTTCTAAGACTTCAAATGGTCCACAATAGTGGGGTGCCAACTTGGAACAAGTTTCCATTCTTAGGGATATTCTCTCAGGATTAGATATGATATACACATGGTCCCCCACCTTGAAATATTTATGAGTTCTTTGGTTGTTAGCATAACTCTTTTACCTATCTTGAGCCACTTTCATATTCTTATTAATTATGCTTACTTCTTGTTCCATATATTCAACATATTGATCCAAGGGTATTCTTCCTATTCCATATTCTTCCCGTCCCAACTAATTGAAATTATACACATTTTATCACACAGAGCCTCAAATTGGATCATTACTAATGACTTGATAGCCACTGTTGTAGGCGAATTATACCAAGGTAAAATATTCCTCCCATTTATTAAGCTCGTGCATAACACGCATCTTTAGCATATCTTCTAACGCTTTGCTTACCCTCTCATTTTCCCCATCTATTTGAGGATGTAAGCAGTGCTAAAGGATAATTGTGTTCCAAATAATTCAAATAGGCATTTACACAAATTTTATGTGAATTCAACCAATCTGAAATGATTTTTTTGGGAATCCCATGCAATACAAAAATTTCCTTTATAAATATATCAACATCTACTTCTTTGTAGGTGGATTTACTTGGAATAAAATGAGTTACCTTACTCAATTTGTCCATTTCCACCATGATCATGTCATGTTGTTTTGTTGGTTTTGGTAATCCCATGATGAAGTCCATGTAGATAGTCTCTCGTTTCAATTCTGGGATCTACACTAGATGTAGCAATCCTGTTGGGTGTTTGTGCTCAACATTAACTTGTTGGCACTCCAAACACTTAGCAATATAATTTGTGACGCCCCTTTTCATTCCTAGCTAGAAATATAATTTTCTTGTTATTGTTATCATATTTTGATAACCTAGATTACCCACATAGGATCTCCTATGAAACTCATCCAATATGAGTTTTTTCATCTCGGTTGAATTGGGTATGTACATTATGTTATTGTACATGAGAAACCCATCCTCTGTGAGATACTATTACTCGTAATTTTTCCCTCTAGGATCTTACTGCATGATTTCTTTTATTAAGTTAAAATGATCATCATTATGTAAGAGAAATATAATTTTTTTCTTTATATCATATTCACATGTTCTTGCTACTACTAAGTGTACCATCTTCATGCTCTTGCTCAGTACATATTCCACTCAATTTTCCTTATCTCTAATGTGTCTAATTTCAAAGTCAAACTCATTGATAAGTGTTATCCATCTAGCCTGTCTAGAAATTAAAGGTGGTTGGTCAAATAAATTTGTATCCCATAGTGAGCTATCATTAAGAAAAGCCTTCTCCTGATTAGGTAATGTCTCCACATTTTCAAAGAATATACAATGGATGCAAGTTTTAGGTCATGAGTAACATAGCCCTGCTCATGCTAATTCAAATTTATTGATTGATAACAGATATTGTGTCCTCCTTGCATGAGGAATCCACCAAGTCATTCCTTGAAAGCATCTGTACAAAATAGGAAATCCTTCGTAGGGTATGGAATTTTTAGGATAGGGGCATTGGTCAAAAGATATTTCAGTTCTTGGAAGCTTGCTTCACAATATGTTGACCAAAAAAGATTCACTCCTTTTCTTTGCAGTGAAGTGATCCTATGGCTGATTTTTTAAAATCCTTGGATAAAACTTTGGTAATATCCATCCAATCCCATAAAAAATATTACCTCTGATACATGTCTAGGGGATGACCAATCCATGATTTCCTTGATCTCTTTTGGGTCTACTACCACTCCATTTTCTAATATTACATGACCCAAATATTTGATTTTCCTCTAGAAGAAATCACACTTGTTGCATTTATCATATAGCTAGTTCCCTCTCAAAACATGTAGCACCAATCGAATATGTTCCTTGTGCTCTTCCTTGGTTTTGGAATATATCAGAATGTCATCAATAAAAACTAGAACAAACTTTTCCAAATATTTCTTAAGAATTTTTTTCATTAAACACATAATGTGGTTGGTGCATTGATGAGCCCAAATGGAACCACCACAAACTCATAGTGTCCATAACTCATTGTGAAAGAAGTTTTAATGAAATACTCATCCTTAATTCTGACTTGATGATATTGAGACCACGAGTCTATTTTAGAAAACATTGTAGCTCATTTGAGTTTATCAAAAAGATCATCAATTCTGGGTAGTGGGTATTTATTCTTTATGGTCATCTTATTTAAATTTATGTACTCAATACATAACCTAAGATTACCATCATTATTTTTTACAAACAACACTGGTGCTCCCCATGAGGACACACTCGGTCTAATATACCCCTTATCTAACATTTCCTTCAACTGGATTTTTACTTCCATGGAATCCGATGTGCTCATCCTATAAGGTATCTTAGATGTCAGTATTTATCCTGGTATTAGTTCTATATAAAATTCAATGTCCCTCTTAGGAGGTAGTCCAGGTACATCCTCTGGAAACACATCTCTGAATCTATACAAAACTAGGTGGCCTTCGATTTTCATCTTGTTATTTTCTGTTAAATTTAGCACTTATGTATCATACAAGGGACACCCTTTACATTATACTTCTTGAACTGATGTGTTGATATTTTCCTTACTGACATAGGCTTATGGGTTCCCTGTGTAGATGAAAAGGAATAGTTGTACTAATACCAATAATTTTTAATCTTGTCAGGCTAAGGAAAGATAATAGGTATTTTTACGCTATGCTTATAGCCCTTTTTGCAAAATTATCAATTATCCTTAAAGAAACATTCTCTTGAGATCAATGTTGTCTTTTATATTGATTTATGATAATGAAAAAAGTAAAAATAAAAGAAATCAAAAATATAAAAAGTTTGATGACTAGTTATGAAAACAAAAAAATATGAAATAATATCATACACATAATCCAAAATGAGACTTCAAAACCATCAAGTGATTTTATTCATTCAATTCTAGAACAATGACAAATACATTCTTTCATAACTAGAATGGGAAAGGACCAAAAAAATACTTAGAAGTAAAAGGTTACATCATCACAGAGATGACTAGTTCCTCCCAAGTGAAACCAATATTGAAAAACAAATGGATCAGCAAGCCACAATTTTCTACTATTTTGACTCTACACAAAATTCCTAATTAGCACTAAGAAACAATTCAGAAATCCAATAAGAATTTACAGACTATCAGAAATAGATTATCAACCTTATAAGAATGTCAATAATCAATGCTTCTTGGTCCTCCCTATTACCACATTTAGTAAGACCCTTCTATCAATAAGATGTCTTTACCTTTGAGTATTTCAGAAACGGATGAAGTAGTAATGCAATCTCATTCTATAGCAAGAGAAAACCTTATCATAGTTTTGTCTCTATCTCCTCTCCCTTTGCATGTCCCTTGAATTCTTATTTTATCTCTCAAAAAGCAGTTTGAGTAGTTCCAACTACCCTTGAGTTAAGTTATTAACTAATTTTAGCTAATAGGGACAAATCATAATTAAATATGATTAAATAATGATAAAGGTAAAATCGATATTAACTAATAGGTGGGGACCCCCTAGCAACTCTTTTTTATGTTGCGGAATTGTGTTTGTTATATGTTGCAGATTTGTCCTTGTTATATGTTGCGGACTGGAAAGACCATAGTACTAGTGATGAAGGATTGGTTTATATGTTGCCGAATTGTCCTTGTTATATAAAAATTGATTATGGTTTATTTCTGACTCAATCGCATTTAAAGTTGATGTATGATTGATTAAGTATTTAGATTTCTCTTGCGCCATGAAATAAAGTTGATGTATGATTGATTAAGTAATTAGACTTTTTGCGCGAATGGAATTTAATGTAATGAATGATGATTTTAGTTATTAGACTTCTTTCACGCAATGAAAATATGATGTAATGAATGATGGTTTAGATATTAGAATTCTTCCGTGAAATGAAATTTAATGTGACAGATGTTTTCATTTATGTTATTGGAATCTTGCACCATGAATATAACTGATAATTGCTCTTGCACCTTGGATTTAATGTAGTGTATGATGGGTTATGTGATTAGTTAGAATACTTGCGTGCCATGAATTAGATGTGATGCATGATGATAAGTTGATGATGACCCTTATGCTTGAATAATTGGTGTTTAGGTTGATGGATTTGATCTCGTTGATTGTGGCTTGATTGTATTATTGGGATTTAGACACCTACTTGTTCCTTCGAATTATCGCCAGCCCTGAGACTTTAAATGGTCAAAATTATTTGGATCCTAGGCTTGAGCATTTCTTATGTGTCATGGAGGTCCCAACCTTGCAGGGTAGGTTGGGCGGGTAGTCATTTTAATATTCATTGTCTGATTGATCATTGTTATAAATTGTTTCAAGATGATTGTGATATGTTAAGCGACGACGTTATTTATGTTTATGTGTTTCTATTCCGTTGTTGATGTGTTGAATGCGTCATTATTGATTTCAATGACGAGTAGATGGTAATTCTTTTACTTATGATGTTGTTTATTTTTCATCACTATGATTTATATTGTTGGCGTTAACTTACTAATGTAATTTTAATTTTTTTTCCCTTTTATGCTTCACTTTCCTAGTTGTAATGAAGGGGCCGTGACATATGGTAT
>JASDQU010503025.1:92421-114395 GCA_032191745.1 Picea mariana | reverse complement strand
TACCCCCTGAGGGTCCACAACACACCCGAGCCGATAATGGTGGTGTTCATAGAGAAATTGAGAAGGTAAAGTTTCCCGAGATCTTGGGTGCCATGGACAGCGCAACCGCTGAGGCATGGTTGGAGAACATGGCGATGTGCTTCTTACTTCACGACTGCACCTCCAACATGAAAGTTCGCATGGCAGTCTTTCAGCTAAAGGGGAGCGCTCTTCTATGGTGGAAGACACTCCTACCACTACTGAACATGGTCATCAAAGACATATGATGGGAACTGTTCGAGGAGAAGTTCTGGGAGAGGTATTTGTCAGAGGAATTCATTGAGCGCCAGTTCAATGAGTACAACTCCTTGTGACAGGGTGGTCATACGGTGCCCGAGTATGAGGCATGTTTCATAGAGGTTCTTAGGCATGCTCCACATATGAACACCGAGAAGATCAAGGTCAAAAAGTTTGTGTTTAGCCTTAACGTCATCATTCATTCGAAAGTGAGGATTCTAATGCCTTAGACATTACACGATGCAGTCGAGAAGGCACTCATAGGTAAAGAAGAGATGATCAATGGGAGTTAGAGCAGGACTCCTATGAGATCGATGTGACATGCGACATCGGGTGTGCAACAACATCAAACACCAGCTAGAAATTCTTCAGGGTTTCGAGGTACTCTAGAAGGATCCACGTTCATGACACCACGATGATCGATGACTCAACAACAAACTCCCTATAAAGGACCACAACACCAATAACAACATCGTCCAAAACAACAATAGTTTAGGCCTGTTCAACAGGACAAACCAGGGTTTCAGGCTCATGGGCCCGCAAATTCTACTTCGGGGACTAGGAGTACTAGACCGAAGACTGGATTCTCGACTTGTGGAGAGCCACATTACCAGCATTACTGTTTGGTTGAGAGAGCCAGAGAAGCCAAGCCAACCACACACACTACAGTAGGAGACTTGGGCAAGGCCTATAAGATTCATGTAGTGGTGAATAACCACCAGGTCGAGCACCATTTTACTGTGCTTGAGTTGTTAGGTACCATCGCTGACCAAACCCTTAGTATTTTGATAGATCCCGATGCTACAAAGAAATTTATTTGTGTTGCAATGCTAAAAACAATAAAGATAAAGGTAGTCGAACAAGATGAGTTTATCTACGTGGAAATGGCTTTGGGAGCCAAGCATAAGTTTAGAGGAAATGTTATGGATTGTAGCCTCAACCTGGGATATTTTGTAATTGAGGCCAACCTGTACATCACGATATTATGATCTTATGCCATCGTGATCGGTATGGACTGGTTAGGTTCGCATGATGTGATACTCAACTGTAAGATGAAACGGTTGAGTTTGAAAGATGATGAGGGACAGAGATGAGTGATTGTAGGAAGAAACCAGGGATTTTCCCTAAGGTTCATTTCTTCTCTACAACTATGAAAGAGCATGCACAAGGGATGCAAGCTGTATTCAATCCTAGTGCCGAATGACAAGAGAGTGGTAGAAGGATTAGAAAACCTTCCAGTAGTATGAGAGTTTTGTGGACGAGTTCCCAAAATCGTTACTAGGTTTTCCACCTGAAAGAGAGCTGGAATTTACCATCGACTTAAAACCTGGAACTAAATCGATAGAAAGAATGCCTTATTAGATGTCAACGCATGATTTACAAGAGTTGAAAATGCAACTAAAGGAGTTGTTGTACCTAGGAATTATACGTCCAAGTGTGTCACCTTGGGGCTTGTTATTTTCATACGGAAGAAGGATGGGTCGTGGAGAATCTGTATTGACTACCATCAATTGAACAAAGTAATGGTCAAGAACAAATATTTTTTGCCAAGAATAGACGACTTTTTTGACCAAATGAAAGGCACGACAGTGTTTTCAAAGATCGACTTGAGATCAGGATATCACTATTTACGTATCAAAGAGGAATATAGTCCTAAGACCACATTCAAGACGAGGTTCAGGCATTATGATTTTACCGTTTTACTGTTTGGACTGACAAACACCACAGGGGTATTCATGAGCTTGATGAATGGCGTGTTCCGCAAATACTTGGACAAGTTTGTTCAAGTATTCATTGATGAAATATTGATATTTTCTCGGATGATGGAAGAACATGATGAACACTTGCGCTTGGTACTACAATGTTTATGAGATAACAAATTATACAGGAAATTGTCGAAATCCTCTTTTTATTAATCGATGATTCATTATTTGGGGCATGTTATCTCTGGAGAAGGCATCGTTGTGGATCAAGTGAAGGTAGAGGCTATTATGGAATGTCCTACACTGAAGAATGTAATAGAAGTACATAGCTTCATGGGTTTAGCTAGATATTATCGACGGTTCGTCGAAGGTTTTTCAAAGATAGAAAATTAGATCATGGAATTGCAGAAGAAAAACAAGAATTTTTTATGGACCGAAAAATGCACGGAAGCATTTCGAAGGATCAAGGAGATATTGATGACAATGTCAATACTAAAATTCCCCGACATGGACGAGGAATTATTGGTATGCATAGATGCATCCAAAGAAGGCTTAGGCAGAGTCTTGATGCAAAATGGTCGAGTGATCACTTACATCTCAAGGAAGTTAAGAAAGCATGAGGAGAACTATGCAACACACTATTTGGAGTTGTTGGCCATTGTGTATGCCCTAAGAGTGTGGAGGCACTACCTGATTGGACGAAATGTTGAACTAAAAACAGACCATTGTGGTTTGCAACACATTTTTACGCAAAGTGACTTGAACGCGTGACAAAGGCATTGGTCAGAATTGCTTAGCGAGTACGATTTTGAGATTACCTACATAAAAGGGACAATGAACATAGTGGAAGATGCATTGAGTCGGAGACCACTCATATTTTTGGTAATACATCTTCAGACGAATCTTTGAGAAAATATTCTAACTTTACAGGGCGATGATGACTAGTATAAAGAGGTTAAGCAAAATATCGGCCAAGACACCATGTTGGTACCAAAGTTTTAGGGATTTACATTGGACAATGATAATTTAATGAGGTATAATAATCAGATTTATGTACCGCCTAACGACGATTTGAGAATATTAATCTTAAACAAAGCTCATAGAGCAGTGTACATGGCTCATCCAGGAGTCATGAAGATGAGGGCAGACCTTAAGCCCTTATTCTTTTGGAAATGAATGAAGGTAGACATAGTCAACTACGTGGCGAGATGTATAGAATGTCAACAAGTGAAGGTTGAACATAGACATCCAACATGATTACTATAGCCATAAGCTATTCCAAAATTGAAATGGGAGGTCATTTCAATGGACTTTATTATGGGATTTCTGCTGACGACAAGGAGGCATGAATCGATTTTTGTGGTAGTTGACACTTTGAGGAAGAGTACACATTTTATCCCTATGCGTATGACGTATCAGGCACCATACATAGCTAGATTTGTTATCAGTGAGATTGTGAGATTGCATGGCATGCCTAAAAGGATCATATTTGATCGAGGATCGGTGTTTACAAGACAACTTTGGACTAGTTTCCAAGAGGCCTTGGGAACCCAACTTAACTTTAGTACAACGTATCAACCTGAGACAGATAGGTAGAGAGAAATAACGAATAAAATTTTGGAAGAGATGTTGTGTATGTATGTGATGGACCAACAAAAGCATTGGGAAGAGTTCTTTCCACTGGTAGAGTTTACATACAACAACAGTTATCAAAGCACCATTAAGATGGCACTTTTTGAGCTTCTTTATGGGTGACAGTGTTAGACGCCTTTGAGTTGGGATTGACTTGAGGATAGGTTCCTGGTAGGACTAGAAGCGATTCAAGAAATGGAAGAACAAATGAAAATTATAAGACAAAGGATTAAATAAGAGCAAGATCGAAAAAAGAGTTATGTCGATGCGCGTCACCTTGACCATAGTTATGAATTTGGTGATTGAGTCTTCTTGCGTGTGAAACCGCACAAGAGTTTGATCAAGTTTGGAAAGGGTGCTAAACTCTCTCCTAGGTTTGTGGGACCTTTTGAAGTTGTGGAAAAGAAAGGGCTCATGGCATATCGACTAGCCTTGCTTGATTCTTTAAGGCGTATGCACAATGTTTTTCATGTATCTGTTTTGAGAAATTATGTTAGTGATCCTAGACATGTGATTGACATGAGCTATTTGTAGGTGTCAGACAAGGGTGTGCTCATGACAGAGCCAATTCACATTCTAGACCATCGCAATCGACAACTACAACATTGAACAATCGATCAGGTCAAGGTATAGTGGGACAATTATAGTCCACACTCAGCTACTTGGGAGGACATATATGATATGCGCCGACAATTTTCATTTTTTTTATAGTTAGACGTTTAGATCTTGCCAGATGCTTTATTTACTGCATTTATGTACTGTGAAACTTCGAGATGAAGTTTAAAACAAGAGGGGGTGTATGTAATTCCTCACTCTTGTGAGCACATATTATTGACTTATTCCTTGAGGACATTTGCATGCAAGTGATCCAGTTTTAGTATATGGTTGTATGTTCTCTTATGGATTTTTATGATGATGTTGATGGATTATGATGTTATGTTATTTGATATCTATGTACTGACAAATGCCATTGACAATTTTCCCCTAAGTGTGAAGGAAACTTGAAAGATTGAGGATTCCAATTGAATCAATGGACCTCCTTGGACTCCAAATCGAGTTAGGGAGTGGACTATATTGGTTTGGGTATTTTTATTTATGCATATGTGAAATATGATCGGGTATATTATGATGTTGTTTATGGATCATTAACATTGTTTCGTTGATGGATGCAAGGTGACGATTGCTTTCTAATCAGACTCACATAAGGAGTAAAGTGGCCATGCACAACAACCAGATATTGAGGGAGAGGTGTGGACGCATCCCTGTCACACCCTACTATCACTCCCGCCGTAGCTTGAATTGTAGGTTAATGATTCCTAGTTTGAGATATCGACGATGCCATGAGGGAATACTGAGAAAGTATCTAATGGAGATTCTAAAGGGCGTGCAATAAGGGAGGGTCCTTATTCCTTACAGACCCTTAGTCTCTCACAGGTTCGCTTGAATGGAGTATTGACTCCAAGGGTTGGAAAACTACCAAAACCAGTCAAAGGCGAGTGGCACCCTTGGAGCACGTATTGTGTCTTGAAGGGCATGTCGCGTAATTAAAATTTGAATCAAATGAGAGTGGCACCCTTGGAGCACAGAGTGCGTCTTGAAGGGGACATCGCAGTATAAAAAAAGTGAGTCAATGAATCTAGGTGGCCTAGAAAACTTGAGCAAATGTTAAACCTTAAAACCTTGAGCACCTCCCGAATTAATTAATTGATAAATTAATTAACTAAATAATGAACTTATTAATCATAATCCCTAAGGGTCTAGTCGTTTGCAATTAAATATTTAACTAAGACTAAGTCTAAGTGAGTGAGAAGACTAAAAACTGAATTTTTAAATTAAATGATGAGGGGATGAAATAAATTAAATTAAGAATCAATGAAAACAAAAATAAGTCCTAAGAAGTGATTAATACACTTGTGCAAGTAAATACTAAATTAGAATTTAAAGTGAGAAAGGAATAACACATAAATATGTGTAAGCATAGAAAGGTATCTAGTCTAGTATAACAAAAAAAATTTCATAAATTAAACACAACTCAAATTTAGAAAGACATCAGTCATTAAAAGAGAAATAAAGGGAATAAAGGGAAAACTAGGAGTGATTTTAGGAGAACTTTAGGATGGGTGAGGGAAACTAACATTTAATTAAATTAAATTGTGGATTTGTTGGTGTAGCTAAGGGAACGAGTGACAAGTGTATGGGGAGAGTAATTCCTAATTAATTTAAAAAAATGAATTTAATGTGCAAATGGAAAGTGGTCATTAGGAAATATTCTATAAAATAAATGGCTAAGAGAAGGACTGGATCATGACTGGTATGAGTAAGGTTATGTTGCAAAAGTTTTCACTGATTTTACTTGTGAGAGTTGGGATACCCAGCTCGAGAGACAAAGTGGTAGCTATACCTTGAGAGGCGAGTTGGGAGCTATAATATTATGGTTGTGTTTGTGTGTTGCCCCTTTGTGGCTCGGGGGGATAAGGGTGAAGAAGAGTACCCCTAGCGTTGGTTGGAAGGTACTGGTGAAGTCTCAATGATTATCAAGCGGTAGAAAGGAAGGGAATTCCATTTTTCGAGGATTATCGTCCAGTCCATCTCCACCAATTATGGTAACCTTATTTGAGTTTTACAGTATATTACGTTTTATGGTATAAGGTTTAGAAAATTTTGTAAGGTAAAATGGATTTCTATTATTGATTGATAATTTATTGATGGGTTGGCTGAATAAATAATTTCTCGAATGCAATGTCTATTTTTTTTCTCAACTAAGTCTTGAAACTTCATGTTCGCCTTTTGCCTAAATTTGTAAATNCCATTTGTCACGTACTTGTTCTCTCCCATTTGAAATTATTTTGGGTTGTCTTTAACCATCAAACGATGCCTTAGACATTGATCCTCAGAGGAAAAATATTCTAGTCGCGACCATAATCTACAATTCCGAATCTAGATCAACTTGTCAGCTTTCATAGTCATGAGGGATGCGTAGGAATGATTCGGATTTTCTAAGGTATTATGTCAAAAACGAGTTCTCAAAAGTGGAGATGTTAACCGAGCTTGTTCTAGAGTATGCTAAAATATACACCCGAGGAAAGAAGAGTCACACCCTCCTTATATTTCTTCGAACCCCCAAATTAGGCCTCCGAAGACGCATACAGTTTATTGTTTTGGTTACCATGGGGTTATTTAAGGGTTATTGGGAGTTATTCTTATAATTATAGGGGATTGATGTGCACATCGGATGCACAACCTCATCATCATCATCAATATAATTGAAGTGGTATAGAATCACTGTTGGGCATACACCATTTCCTTGACTGTTTCGGGGTAACCAAAATCATCCCATTCAACTCAGATCTTGTAACAATCTCCTTATTTAGCTTCTTTACTCTTCATCTCTGCCAGTAGATTAATGTTGAATATCATCTTACCTGCCTTCATCACACTGTAATTTAGACTATTCGGGATTTTATTCCAAATCTGTTCTACGATTATTGCTGTTGTGTTGGCTACTGTAATGCCTGTGAAAACTACAGTTGAAATTCATTTGGGGTGGCCTTAAACTGTACTCTATCATAGTAATGGTATATATAACTTGCGTTGGCCTATTGATAACATATCTTCCTTACATTTGAATGCGTTTGACCATTGAAAATTGCGTTGAAACCCTTCTTAATCTCTAGGATCAACGATACCTCATCGGGATAGAGTACTCACTCCTTATGCATATCTTATACATGTACATGGTATGTTACGTGAAAATACAAAATATATCTCTCCTACATCCCAATAACTAAGTACATGAACTATTCGTCTGTCTATGATGGAAAGAAGTCCTTTTTATATATTTCTAACAACTCCCTGAGTCGAGATTATTATGTTGAATGATGAAGTCAGATTTGGTCATATCTGGTACAATTAATAGTACATGAGTTCCATTTTTTATTACATGTTGTCACTTATAAGGCATTTACAGTCTCCTCGTTCCATTTTTTTATCTCTCTATTTCAATTACCAGGTTATTTTAAGCTTTAACCTAGGATAGTCTCCAACCTTACATATGATAAATGTGTATATTATATAAGGGCATGATAACAATAAGGGATGCTAAAATTTACTTTAAGTAGAGGGGTGAATTTTAGTTCCATTTAAAAAGGGTTTATTTATGAGAATATACATTCTAGTATACTCCCAGGGTAACTCTTAATTGTTCAATTTTAGACTATCTAGTTCTCTAAATTCTCGACTAAAATTTTACTTTGATTGGAAAGGGAGTATGAAAATAAGGGAAATAGGAGTCATAAAAATGCCCTCACATCTACTAGTAGTTATATGGATTTACTATGAAATTGCCTAAGTCTATGGATGGATTAGAACCACACTGTTTATTGCTCTTTTATTGGGATGCTAACAATGTGTCCAGTCCTTCCTTGTGTAAGTAATAGATCCATTTATCAAGAGGTTTGATGTTTTTAATTAATGAGGGTTGTACATTATTGATACTGTGGAATTACTTTATTGCAGAATAATGGAAAGACCATAGTGCTAGTGATGAATGATTGGTTTATATGTTGCGGAATTGTCCATTTTATATGAGAATTGATTATTGTTTATTTCTTACTCAATCACACTTAAAGTTGATGTATGATTGATTAAGTAATTAGATTTATCTTGTGCCATGAAATAAAGTTGATGTATGATTGATTAAGTAATTAGACTTCTTGCATGAATGAAATTTAATGTAATGAATGATGGTTTTAGATATTAGACTTCTTGCGCACAATGAAAATATGATGTAATGAATGATTGTTTAGATATTAGACTTCTTGCGTGAAATGAAAATTAATGTGACAGATGTTTTCATTTATGTGATTGGAATCTTGGGCCATGAATATAACTGATAATTGCTCTTGCACCTTGGATTTAATGTGGTGTATGATGGGTTATGTGATTAGTTAGAATACTTTCACACTATGAGTTAGATGTGATGTATGATGATAAGTTGATGATGACACTTACGCTTGAATAATTGATGTTTAGGTTGATGGATTTGATCTAGTTGATTGCGACTTGATTGTATTACTAGGATTTAGGAACCTCCTTGTTCCCTAGAAAATCGTCATCGTTAAGACCTTAAATGGTCAAAATGAATTGGATCCTAGGCTTGAGCATTGCTTATGTGTCCTGGAGGTCCTAACCTTGCAGGGTAGGTTGGGCGGGTAGTCATTTTAATATTCAGTATCTGATTGATCATTGTTATAAATTGTTTCAAGATGATTGTTATGTTCTAAGTGACGATGCAATTTAAGTTTATGTGTCTCTATCCTTTTGTTGGTGCATTGAATGCATCATTATTGATTTCAATTATGATTAGCTGGTAAATCTTTTACTTATGATGTTGTTGATTTTGTGTCACTATGATTTATATTGTTGACGTTAACTTCCTAATGTAAAAAAAAAAAAAATACCTTTTATGCTTCACTTACTTCATCGTAACGAAGGGGCCGTGACATATGATATCATATCTAGTTCAACCTCGCGACTTGGGATCATTATGCCTTCCACTTTATTAACACTTGATTAATTATTTATCGCTAATTAAATTAAATTGTGTCCCTGTAGGTAATCATGGTCACAAGGTGTCACAGAGGTAGAGGACATGGTGCTAGGGGAGAAGGTGTGACACCTCCAGTAGCATCCATGCTAGAGGGGTCTAACCCCCAAGGAGAAGAAAAAGTCATTGGACAAGAGCATATTTTTGTGGGGGGTGTGGTTGGTTTGATGAGGTCATTTCAGAGGATGTCAGAGGCCTTGATTAACCGTCTCAATAGAGATGAGGCTAGGGCACCTGTACCCCCTAAGGGTCCACAATGCGCCCATGCTAATACAATTGGCATTCACAGAGAACTCAAGAAGGTCAAGTTTCCCGAGTTCTTGGGTGCCATGGACGGTGCAGCTATAGATGCATGGTTTGAGAACATAGTGATGTGGTTCGCACTTCATGACTACACCTCCAACATGAAAGTCTGCATGGACGTCTTTCAGCTAAAGGGTAGTTCTCTTCTATGGTGGAAGACACTCCTGCCACAACTGAACATGGCTGTCCAAGACGTATCATGGGAATTGTTCAAGGTGTGGTTTTGGGAGAGGTGCTTGTTAGAGGAATTCATAGAGCACCAACTCAATGAGTTCAATGCCTTGCGACAGGGTGGTCATACAGTGCCCAAGTATGAGGCCTATTTCATGGAGCTTCTTAGGCATGCTCCACATATGAACATTGAGAAGCTCAAGGTAAAAAAGTTTGTGTTCTCCCTTAATGTCATCATTCATGCGAAAGTGAGGATCCTAATGCCTCAGACATTGCACGATGCAGTCCAGAAGGCCCTCATAGCTGAGGAAGAGCTGATTAGCGGGGGTCAGAGCATAACTACTGCGAGACTGATGGGATATGCGACATCAGGTGCACAACAACATCAGACACCAACTAGAAATTATTCATGGTTTCGAGGCACTTCGAGATGATCCAGGTTCATGACACCATGACGATCGGTGCTTTAGCAGCAAAATCCCTACATAGCACCACAACACTAACAGTAGTGTTTCCTGCATCAACAAAAATTTAGGCATGTTCAGTAGAACAGACCAGGGTTTCAGGCTGGTGGTCCCGCAGCTTCTACTTTGAGGACTAGGATTACTGGACCGAAGACCGAATGCTAGACTCGTGGAGAGCCACATTACCAGTGTGACTTTCTGGTTGAGAGGACTAGAGCAACTAAGCCATCTGCACACACTATTGTAGGAGACTTGGGAAAGGTCCATCAGATTCATGTAGCAATGAATAACCTCCATGCCGAGTACCAGTCTACTGTGCTCGAGATGCTAGGTACCATCATTGACCAGACCCTTAGTATTTTGATAGATCCTGGTGCTATAGAGATATTTATTTATGGTGTAGCACTAAAAATAATTAAGTTAAAGGCAGTCGAACATGATGATTTTAGCTACGTGGAAATGGCTTCGGGAGACCAACATAAGTTTGGAAGAAAGGTTACGGACTGTTGCCTCAACCTCAGATATTTTGTAATGAAGGCCAACCGGTATGTCATGATATTAGGATCTTATGATGTCATGATCGGTATGGACTAGTTGGAATCACATGATGCGATACTCAACTGTAAGACAAAATGGTTGAGTCTGACAGACGATGACAGACAGAGACGAGTGCTTGTAGGAAGAAACCAAGGAGTTTCCCTAAGGTTCATTTCCTACCTACAACTACAGAAGAGCATGCACAAGGGATGCAATCTATATGCAATCCTAGCGTTGAACGACAAGTGAATGGTGGAAGGATTAGAAAACCTTCTGGTAGTACGAGAATTTGCGGATGTGTTCCCAGAAGATTTACCAGGTTTGTCACCCGAAGGAGAGATGGAATTTACCATCGACTTAAAACTTGGAATTGAACTGATAACAAGAACGCCTTATCGGATGTCAATGCCTGAAATAAAGGAGTTGAAAATGAAACTAAAGGAGCTGTTGGACCTAGGACTTATACGTCCAAGTCTGTCACCTTGGGGTGTGCTTGTTATTTTCATATGGAAGAAGGATGGGTCGTGGATACTCTTTATTGGCTACCATCAATTGAACAAGGAAACAATCAAGAATGAATATCCGTTGCCAAGAATAGATGATTTGTTTGACCAAATGAAAGGCACAGCGGTGTTTTCAAAGATCAACTTGAGATCAAGATATCACTAGTTACAGATCAAAGAGGAAGACATTCCTAATACCACATTCAAGATGAGGTTCAGGCATTACAAGTTTACCATTTTACCATTTGGACTAACAAACACCCCAGGGTTATTCATGATCTTGATGAATGGGATGTTTCGAGAATACTTGGACAAGTTTTTTCAAGTATTCATTAATGACATATTGATATATTCTCAGATGACAAAAGAACATCATGAACATTTGCGTTTGGTAATATGGTGTTTACAAGAGAACAAATTATATGGGAAACTGTCGAAATGCTCTTTTGATCAATCGAGGAATAATTATTTGGGGCATGTTATCTCCAACGAAGGCATCATTGTGGATCTAGCGAACGTAGAGGATATTATGGAATGTTATATGCCAACAAACGTACCAAAAGTACGTAGATTCATGGGTTTAGCTGGATATTATTGACGGTTCGTCGAAGGTTTTTTGAAGATAGCAAATCTGATCACGGAATTGAAGACAGCGACGATAATAAAAGTCCCCAACATGGAAGAGGACTTCTTAGTATGCACAGACGCATCCAAGGAAGGATTAGGAAAAGTCTTGATGCAAGACCATCGAGTGACCGCTTACATCTCAAGGAAGTTAAGAAAGCATGAGGAGAACTACGTGACGTACGATTTGAAATTGTTGGCCAATGCATATTCCCTAAGAGTGTGGAGGAACTACCTGATTGGATGAAAATTCAAACTGAAAACAAACCACTGTGGTTTGCAACACATTTGTATGCAAAGTGACTTGAACACGCAACAAAGGCATTGGTCATAACTTCTTAGCTAGTACGATTTTGAAATTATTTACATAAAAGGGATAGTGAACAGAGTGACAGATGCATTGATTCAAAGACCACACATATTTTCAGTGATACCTCTTCAGACGAATCTTCGAGAAAATATTCTAACTTTATAGTGCAATGATGATTGGTATAAATAGGTTAAGGAAAATATCGGCCAAGACACCATGTTGGTACCAAAGTTTGAGGGATTTACATTGGAAAATGATGGTTTAATGAGGTAAAATAACTAGATTTATGTACCGCCTAAGGATGATTTGAGAAGATTAATCTTAAACGAAGCTCATAGAGAAGTGTACATGACTCATCCAGGTGTCACGAAGATGAGGGCATAACTTAAGCCCTTATTCTTATGAAAAGGAGTGAAGGAAGACATAGTCAACTACGTGGTGAGATGTTTAGAATGTCAGTAAGTGAAGGATGAACATAGACACCCGACAAGATTGCTACAACCACATGCTATTCCAAAATCGAAATGGGAGGTAATTTTGATGGACTTTATTATGAGATTTATGCTGACGACAAGGAGGCACGACTCAATTTTTGTGGTAGTTGACACTCTAATGAAGAGTGCACATTTTATCCCTGTGTGTACGATGTATCAAGCGTCAGACATACCTAGAGTTTTTATCAGTGATATTGTGAGATTTCATGGTGTGACTAAAAGGATCATATTCGATTGAGGATCAGTTTTTACAGGATGATTTTGGACTAGTTTCCAAGAGGCCTTGAGAACCCAACTTAACTTTAGTACAACGTATCACCCTGAGACAGATGGGAAGATAGAAAGAACAAATCAAATTTTGGAAGATATGTTGCATATGTATGTGATGGACCAACAAAAGAATTGGAAAGATTTCTTTCCACTGGTAAAGTTTGCAAACAACAACAACTATCAAAGCACCATTAAGATGGTACCTTTTGAGTTTCTTTACGGGAGACCATGTTAGACTCCTTTGAGTTGGGATCGACTTGAGGATAGGGTCCTAGGACAAGAAGCGATCCAAGAAATGGAATAAACAATTCAAACGATAAGACAAAGGATCAAAGAAGCGAAATATCAACAAAAGAGTTATGCCAATGCGCATCGCATTGACCGTAGTTATAAAGTTGGTGATCGAGTCTTCTTGTAGGTGAGACCGCATAAGATTTCAATCAATTTTGGAAAGGGTGCTAAAATCTCTCCTAGGTTTGTGGGACCTTTCAAAGTTGTGGAAAAGAGAGGGCCCATGGCCTATCAACTAGCCTTGCCTATTTTTTTTAGGCGTATGCATGATGTTTTCCATGTATCTGTTTTGAGACATTATGCTAGTGATCCTACACATGTGATTGAAATGAGTTATTTTTAGGTGTCAGACGAGGGTGCACTCACGACAGAGCCAATCCACATTCAGGATCATCGCATTCGACAACTACGACATCGAACAGTTAATCAGGTCAAGGTCTAGTGGGAAAATTATAGTCCACACTCGACTACCTGGGAGGACGCATATGACATACGCCAACAATTTCCATATTCTTTTATAGTTAGACATTTAGATCTTGTCAGGTGTTTTATTTACTACATTTATGTACTATGAAACTTGGGGACGAAGTTTAAAACAAGAGGGGGTGTATGTAACATCTCTCTCTTGCGAGCATATGTTATTGACTTATTCTTTGAGGAGACTTGCATGAAAGTGATTCAGTTTTAGTATATGGTTGTTTGTTCACTTATGGATTCTTATGATGATGTTGATGAATTATGATGTTATGTTATTTGATATCTATGTATTGAAATATGCTATTGACAAGTTTCCCTTGAGTGTGCAAGACACTTGATAGGTTGAGTATGCCAATGGAATCAATGGACCTCCTTAGACTCCGGATCGATTCAGGGAGTGGACTATATTGGTTTGGGTATTTTTATTTATGCATATGTGACATATGATCAGGTATATTATGATGTTGTTTATGAATAAGTGAAAATGTTTAATTGATAGATGTAGGCTGACGATTTATTTCTAATCAGACTCATATAAGGAGTAAAGGGGCCATGCATAGAAACCAGATATTGAGGGAGAGATGTGACAACAACCCTATCAAAGCCTACTAGAACTCCCGTTGTGGCTCAAATTGTAGGTTAACGATTACGTAGTTCAATATATCCATGATGTCGTGAGGGTAGACTAAGACACTCATTCACGAAGATTCTAAGGGGCATGCAATAAGGCAAGGTCCTTACTCCTTAGAGGCCCTTAGTCTCTCACAAGGTCATCTCACAAGGTTGTCTGAATGGAGTATTGACTCCAAGGGTTGGACAACTACCAAAACCAGTCAAAGGCGAGTGGCACCTTTGGAGCACGTAGTGCGTCATGAAGGGCACATAGCGTAATTAAAATTTGAATCAAAGGAAAGTGGCACCCTTGGAGGACGGAGTGCGTCTTGAAGGGCANACTTGAGCGAATGTTAAACCTTAAAACCTTGAGCACCTGTCGAATTAATTAATTGATTAATTAATTAACTAAAAAATGAACTTATTAAGCATAATCCCTAAGGGTCTAGGCATTTTCAATTAAATATTTAACTAAGCCTAAGTCTAAGTGAGTGAGAATACTAAAAACTAAATTTTTAAATTAAATGATGAGGGGATGAAATAAATCAAATTAAGAATCAATGAAAATAAAAATAAATCCTAAGAAGTGATTAATACACTTGTGCAATTAAATACTAAATTATAATTTAAATTAAGAAATGAATAAAGCATAAAGATGTGTAAGCATAAAAAATTATTTAGTTTAGTCTAACTAAAGAACTTTCCTAAATTAAACACAACTAAATTTTAGAAAGACATCAGTCATTAAAAGGGAAATAAAGGGAGAGCTAGAAGTGATTTCATGAGCGCTTTTAGGATGGGTGAGGGAAATTGACATTTAATTTAATTAAATTGTGGATTTATAGGTGCAACTAAGGGAACGCTTGACAAGTGTATGGGGGGAGTAATTCCTAATTAATTAAAAAAAAACGATTTTAATGTGCAAATGGAAAGTGGCCACTAGGAAAAATTCTGTAAAAGAAATGGTTGAGAGGAGGAGTGGATCATGACTGGTATGAGTAAGGTGATGCTGGAGAAATTCTGACTGGTTTTACTTGTGAGAGTTGGGATACCCAACTCGAGAAACATAGTGGTTTCTCTACCTTGCAAGGCGGGATGGGAGCTAGAGTATTTTGGTTGTGTTTGTGCATGGCCCCTTTGCAGCTCGAGGGGATAAAGGGGAAAAAGAGTACCCCTAGAGTTGGCTGGGAGGTACCAATGAAGTCTCAGCGATTAGCAAGAAGGAGAAAGGAAGGGAATGCAAGTTGCATCTCCGCCGGTTACGGTAACCTTATTTGAGTTTTGCAGTATATTACATTTTATGGTATATAAGGTTTAGCGAATTTTGTAAGTTAAAATGGATTTTTGTTATTGATTGATAATTTCTTGATGGGTTGGGCGAATAAAGAACTTTGGGAATGTGATGCCCATTTTTTTCCTCAACTAAGTCTTGGAACTTCATGTTCGCCTTCTGCCTAAAATTGTAAATCCAATCGTCATTCGCTTCCATTCAAAATTATTTTGGGGATGTCTTAAACCACTAAAACACTGCCTTAGATGTTGATTTTCAGAAGCGATTCTTCTTAGTCACTGCCAAAAATTGTAAATCCATTCATCACTTACCTGTTCGCTGCCATTCAAAATTCTTTTGGGTTATCTTTAACCATCAAACACTGCCTTAGACATTCATCCTCAGAGGCGAAATCTTCTAGTCGCGACCAGAATCTGCAATTCCAAATCTAGATCAACCTGTCAGCTTTCATAGTCATGAGAGATGCATAGGATTGGTTCGGATTTTCTAAGGTATTATGCCGGAAATGAGTTCTCCCAAGTTGATATGTTCACCGAGCTCAATCTAGAGTTTTCTAAACTCCACACCGGAAAAAAGAGTCGCACTCTCAAGTTGATATGCCGGAAATGAGTTCTCCCAAGTTGATATGCCGGAAAGAAGAGTCGCACTCTCATATTTCTTCGAATCCCCAAATGAGGCCTTCGACAACCCATACAGTTTATTGTTTTGGTTACCATGGGGTTATTTAAGGGTTATTGGGAGTTATTCTTATAATTATAGGGGATTTATGTGCACATCAGATGCGCAACCTCATCATCATCATCGTTATACTTGAAGTGGTATAGAATCCGTGTTGGGCATACACCGTTTCCTTGACTATTTCGAGATAACCAAAATCATCAGATTCAACTCAGATCTTGTAACAATCTCCTTATTTAGCTTCTTTACTCTTCATCTCTGCCAGTAGCTTAACGTTGAATCTCATATTACCTGCCTTCATCACACTGTACTTTAGACTATTCAGGATTTTATTCCAAATATGTTCTACGATTATTACTGCTGTGCTGGCTACTGCAATGCCTGTGAAAACTACAGTTGAAATTCATTTGGGGTGGCCTTAAACTGTTCTATATCATCGTAATCGTATATATAACTTGCGTTGGCCTATTGATAACATATCTGCCCGAAATTTGAATGCGTTTGACCATTCAAAATTGCGTTGAAACCCTTCTTAATCTCTAGGATCGACGGGACCTCATCGGGATAGAGTACTCACTCTTTATGCATATATTATACCTCTACATGGTATTCTAAGTGAAAATACAAAATATATCTCTCCTACATCCCAATCATTAAGTACAGGAACCGTTAGTCTGTCTATGATGGCAAGAAGTCCTTTTTATATATTTCTAACAACTCCCTGAGTCGAGATTATAGTGTTGAATGCTGAATTCGGATTTGGTCATATCTGGCACAATTAACAGTACATGAGTTCCATTTTTGCTTGCATGTTGTCACTTATAAGACATTTACAGTCTCCTCGTTCCATTTGTTTTATCTCTCTGTTTCAATTACCAGGTTTTGTTAAGCTTCAACCCAGGATAGTCTCCAACCTTACATATGATAAATGTGTATATTATATAAAGGCATGATAAGAATAGAGGATGTTAAAATTTACTCTAATTAGTGGGGCGAATTTTAGTTCCATTTAAAAAGGGTTTATTTACTAGCACAACAGCTAAATAGTTGCTGGTGAATGCAGAAACGTTGATAAGATGAAACGAATCCTTAAAAGAATATATTAAATTTTATTATTGATTAACAAATAAATGGTTGAGCTTCATTTATCTGGTGTTAATATTTTAATTTTTGTTAATCACTTACAGTTAGCTATCAAAGTAATTTTTAAATATGATTAGGTAAATGTAAAAAAGTAAACACATAAACGGATGTCTTTATAATAGCTAGGAAGTTAATGATTGAAATCACAGCCATTTATTTTGTGTGACTACTAAGAATATTCCAGCCATATTTAATATGTCCATAGAAAACTTATTAAACACTAAACCTCTATTAAATCTGCCCATTGTCAATAGGTGTACGCCTTTCGGCGTAATTAGAATATACATTCTAGTATACTCCTAGGGTAACTCTTAATTGTTCAATTTTAGACTATCTAGTTCTCTAAATTCTCTACTGAAATTTTACTTTGATTGGTAAGGGAGTATGAAAATAAGGGAAATAGGAGTCATAACAATGCCATGACATCTACTAGTAGTTATATGGATTTACTATGATATTGCCTAATTCTATGGATGGATTAGAACCACAATGTTTATTGCTCTTTTATTGAGATGTTAACAATGTGTCCAATCCTTCCTTGTGTAAGTAATAGATCCATTTATCAAGAGGTTTGATGTTTTTCATTAATGAGGGTTGTACATTATTGATTCAGTGGAATTACTTTATTGTAGAATAATGGAAAGACCATAGCACTAGTGATGAAGGATTGGTTTATATGTTGCGGAATTGTCCTTTTTATATGAGAATTGATTATGATTGATTAAGTAATTAGATTTCTCTTGCGCCGTGAAATAAAGTTGATGTATGATTGATTAAGTATTTATACTTCTTGCACGAATGGAATTTAATGTAATGGATGATGGTTTTAGATATTAGACTTCTTGCATGCAATGAAAATATGATGTAATGAATGATCATTTAGATATAAGAATTTTTGCGCAAAATGAAATTTAATGTGATGGATGTTTGCATTTATGTGATTGGAATCTTGCGTCATGAATATAACTGATAATTGCTCTTGCACCTTGGATTTAATGTGGTGTATGATGGGTTATGTGATTAGTTAGAATACGTTCATGCCATTCATTAGATGTGATGTATGATTATAAGTTGATGATGACCCTTACGCTTAAATAATTGATGTTTATGTTGATGGATTTGATCTAGTTGATTGCGGCTTGATTGTATTACTGGAATTTAGACACCTCATTGTTCCTCAGAACAATCGCCAGCCCTGAGACCTTAAATGGTCAAAATCAATTGGATCATGGACTTGAGAATTTCTTATGTTTCCTGGAGGTCCTCACCTTGTAGGGTAGGTTGGACAGGTAGTCATTTTAATATTCATTATCTGATTGATCATTGTTATAAATTGTTTCAAAATGATTGTGATGTGCTAAGTGTCGATGTTATTTATGTTTATGTGTTGCTATCCTTTTGTTGATGTGTTGTTATTGATTTCAATTATGAGCAGTTGGTAATGCTTTTACTTATGATGTTGTTGATTTTTCATCGCTATGATTTATATTGTTGGCGTTAACTTCCTAATGGAAAAAAAATACCTTTTATTCTTCGCTTTCCTTGCCATAATGGAGGGGCCGTGACAAATTATTATTTAAGAACGTGTAAAATTCAATGTAATTTAGGAATATGATGTGATTTGTAATGTATGAAAAGTAAAATAATGGCAGGGAAAAATAATGGCACGTGTTCAAAAACAATATTACATGCATCATCAATCATTCTACAAAATTGAGTTATCTGCCAACAACCACTTCATACATGCCTCGTCAAACTTGAATCACCACTACTATCCTTGCACTGTCAAAGGAATTTCCTATGTATCAGGGGGAAGAGATTTTGACAAAATGGAAATGGGATTTGTGAGCTGGGAATGTCTTATGAAAAATGAGAATATGAGGGAATTAGCCCTGAACAATTCCAAACAAACTCTATCAAACATAATGACCATGAATCATATATTTTGAAAATATGTTTTTGATAAAAAAAATTGTAGTCTAAAATATGCCTCTATTGTCATATATCAATATCAAATTGATGAAGAATTTTTTTAATTTCATACATTAGGGGAAAAAAAAAAATGACATTTTAAAATGATACACGTAATATAGAATCAAGGAATAACTTATGTAAAGTGGTAATATGAAGGGGTTTGGTCTTGTTTGAACAAAACAAAATATAACAATTTTCAAATAATCAGTCTCATTTAATTATAATACCCAAAAACCATTTTTTTTCATTGGCCACTATAATTTGTATAGGAAAGCTTATAGTAGAATATATGCCAAATAAAACTTATGTACTCTGAATCAACTAAATCAAACTCTATTTTAATAATTTTTCGTTGTTAGACTACAATCCATAGTTTTGGTGAATACAATATGAATACCATTTATGCCACACACACACACACACACACACACACACACATATATTCAAACAACAAACGCTTGAAACTATGTCTGGAATCTTCTTCATAGTTGTAAAATTTTCCATGCCATCAATATTTTTAAATGAGTAACAAAATATCAAGCTCAAGTAGATAACCAAAATATTCTTAAGATTAAACTATAATTATCTGAAAGTCAAGAACACTATAAAATACTTCGTTCCAACACATAGATTTGAGACAATGGATACGTTTCTTTTTTTAAAATCCATAGATTCAATAATTTTATGTGTAATAATTTGATCTATCAACCAAACTAAGAATTTAAAACCCTCAATAGTCCGAGGTCAAAAAGAAATATTTTTTTTGGGAGAAAAATAATTTTCAATTAAATGCTTCAAGCAACCACCATACAAAATCCTTCCAACATCTATATATTCCCATGCCCTTCTAACGAAAAACAAAGGATTTGCGATTGCATTTTATCCTCTTCGTAATTGTAGACTCAATGTAATGATTTCAAAATGTCAAAACTATCGAGATATCAAAAAAAAATTCAACTTTGGTTACTCAATAAACATGCACAGGATTGAAAAAATATAGGGTTTAGAAAAATAGTATAACCACAACTTCTCGACTCATGTGACCTCATCCACAACTATTTACTGGCTGAAAAATAAATTAAAAATTTGAAACTAGATAAAGAAAACTCTTTTATTTCAGGAATCAATTAACCCATACCATCAACTAAGATTTATTTATGAAAGAAATGAAAAGGCGTTGAACAAACAAAGAAACAAAACTCATATTGGTCAAGCTTTAAACAAAGGTGCTTATATATCATACAACTTTGTTTTAAAGAAAACACAAAATTTACCATGAAGTAATATGACCAGAAGACTAGCCATTTCAAAGTGAAAGCATGTCACTATAGGGTAAATAGTTTGACGAGGAAATTCGTGAAGAATCCCTTTGTATTATGTGTAAGGTAGCTAGAGAGGTAGTGGGGGGCCCCAGTGGGCCCATAGTGATAATAGTGGAGGTCATTCAATGTAAGGTGGACTAGGTCCACTATATTATTAAATAAGGCCCACTATGGTAGTTAGATATAATAAATGGGTAATTAGATATAATAAATGTAAGAGGACTTCTTAGAAGGTTTTACTTCTAGAAGATTCCTCCTCTAGAATGTTCTTAGGAGATGGTAACATTATATAAAGGGGTTCAAACAATGTAATGAGACATTAAGAGAATTAGTGTATTTGGAGTGGTAGCTCAATAGGAGGATGCCCCCTCAAAGAGGTAAGTTAATAGGAGAGGATCCCTTCCATAATAGGATCCATTGTATGGTGTTGCCTTACCTCAAGGATTTTCTTTTAATAAAGTGTCGTTTCTTCTATCTTGATTTGTGGATCTATTGTGTATTCAGTATTTGTGGTGATTATATTTGTAGATCTATTCAGGTACTTAAAAATTGGTATCATAACACTTTCCTTGGCAGACATTGTGGACAAATATTTTTTATTTTTGCAGATTTTTTTTGGAGAAGAAAAAAGAGGGCCGCAACATTCCATAAATTTTCGATATATTTCTATGAAAAATTTGTTGAAACAGGTTATAGATCTGAGTTCCTCTTAGAAAAACACCCAAGTTGAAAAAAAATATCGTCCGAATTGGATTCCAGGAAGTCAAGATATTGAGGTTTTAAAATCTGCAAATTTTCAGAGTTTTTTCCACGGACGGCGGCACACTTTTTTTTAATATTATTTCTGTAGAAGCTAGAGGATGAATTTTACCAAACAAATTACAGATCTGAGTTCCTCTCACAATTTCACCCAATTTCAAAAAACAAATCAGCCAAAACGGAGTCCGGGAAGTGAAGTTATGAGCATTTTAAATTCAACAGTTTTTCAGGGTTTTTCTGGAAAATGCCGCAATTTTCTGCAGTAAGTTATTGTTTTATTTTTTGGGGTTTTTCGTGATGGATGTGGGACCGAAGAGTTCATAGGGTGATCATATGACTATTTCCTCTCAAACCCTCAAGGGAATTCTTGAAGCATTCAAATCCAAATTGTATGACACATTGGATGTTAGATTGCATGACCTTGCAAATGGCCTCAATGATAGTTTTTGTAGTATTCAAGATTCATTGGATAACATGCAGTAGATATTTCTTATGGTGGACATCAGGAATGAATATAATCAAGAAATATATGTTT
>JASDQU010503025.1:77810-92321 GCA_032191745.1 Picea mariana | reverse complement strand
ATGGTAGTTAGATATAATAAATGGGTAATTAGATATAATAAATGTAAGAGGACTTCTTAGAAGGTTCTACTTGTAGAAGATTCCTCTTCTAGAATGTTCTTAGGAGATGGTAGCACTATATAAAGGGGTTCAAGCAATGTAATGAGACATGAAGAGAATTAGTGTATTTGGAGCCGTAGCTCAATAGGAGGATGACCCCTCGAAGAGGCAAGTGAACAGGAGAGGATCCCTTCCATAATATGATCCATTGTATGGTGTTGCCCTACCTCAAGGGTTTGGTAATAATAAAGTGTGGTTTCTTCTATATTTCTTTGTCGATCTATTGTGTATTCAATATTTGTGGTGATTATATTTTCAGATCTATTCAGGTTCTTAACATTATGTGGTCATTACAAAAACAACAGTTCCTTATAATAATACAATAAATGAAATATATACACAGAGAAAAACTCCTACGTCTAACACTTGAAATATAACGAAAGGAGAGGGATTTAAAGGCATCTCAGAATTTATGAATACACATAACTAAGGAAATTGACAAAGGTAGTAAACAACAGAATGAATCCATGAGAAAACACCATAATGAGTCCATGAGAAAAAAACATGATTATTCACACACCAAATAAATAATTTTTCCAAATTATTACTGCAAATAACAACATGTATCTGATGGGTACAAACTAAGATTTCATACCTTAAGTTCTTGTTTTCCTTGTAAAAAAGATAAGTTACAATTCTAGTAGTAGCCACTACTAAATATTGGACAACTATGTTGTCCCAAAGCTCAAAAATCAAGTGACAAAAGGAAAATTCCAAATGTTCGAGATGTGACAAACTCAACGAAATGTTTGCATCCCATGCATTGAATGCATGGGGTGTCACATTCCCAAAAATTACTAACTCATTAATTCTTAATTGAATTCATACTTCCACTAACCTCAACCATCCACCAATTACATGCCACATATGTCAACTTTTACGTGCCTTTGAACCATGCCAACACATGATAATTCAATGCTTTATCAACCAATGTCCCACATTCCTTTTCAATCAACCATGTAATAAGTATACATATATAGAACGACAAAGCAATATTCAAATGATGGTAACTACTAGATAATAACAATGTTGGTTCATACACCATATGTATCATATTTAAAAGATCCTTGAATTTTATAATTGAACGTGTCAACCTCTTTTATAAAGAACTAACAATAAGATATATGAATGAGATGGCACTTAGGTTATATAGATATTATGTATATTTTCATAGTGGACCTATCTTTCTTTCAAACATATCATGCAACCAATGATACATCCTTGTTGAGATAAATCAAATATAAATGGAAGGAATTTTCAACTGCTTCACACCCCCTTTGACATCCTTTACTTAACATTTAGTATGTAGAATGAAGGACCTTTCTTTTGCATTAAAACTCAATATTGTATTGAAGAATAAATGTCGCAATGACATGAATATGAAACTATTTCTCTAATCAAGAAACAACCTTCAATTCTGGAGAATAATTTAAATTGAACATCCATTCTTTCTCTTAGGGGGTCCCACCTATTGTTAAATAATGAAGGAGCATCGAACAAAGCCAAAGCATGTGCCTAGCCAAAGAAATAGCTGGACGCGCGGATGAAGAAAAGGGGCAGGTTTTTATGAAGACCGTTTTGAATTTTGAAACCAAAAGCATTAATGTAATAGTTAGGAGAAACGTACCAACATTAATGTCTTGGAGATATGAACAGATCTGGGGAAATTACTCCCATCTGTCAATTGTATTAAAGAATTTAAGTCTGTTAATGTAAAAGTAGGTAGATATGAATGATAGATTAAACACGTGCCTAGCCAAAGAAACAGCTGGACGCGTGGATGAATAAAAGGGGCAGGTTTTTATGAAGACCATTTTGAATTTTGAAACCAAAAGCATTAATGTAATAGTTAGGAGAAACGTACCAACATTTATGTCTTGGAGATATGAACAGATCTGGAGAAATTACTCCCATCCATGAATTGTATTAAAGCATTTAAGTCTGTTAATGTAAAAGTAGGTAGATATGAATGATAGATTAAACAGTTTTAGAGCATAGGAGGGAAAACAAATATAGACACCCTCACCCTTGTATTATAGTAACTTTTGATTATCATTTAGAATTATTAAACTAGAGAGCTGTAACAGAGAGCTGTAGAGAAGAACCCATGTACAGGAGCATTTGAGTTAATATATGAATCTTTGACTCAACTTTCATGGTGTTATGATGTTTACTATTTACCTTTGTTAAATGGTATGTTTACAGTTGTTTTATTTCCCTGTTATCCATCTGTTTCAATGTTGTGTGGGATGTATGATTTCATATTGAATATGAAGTCTACAAGAGGGGTAGAATGAGTTTCAAATGTTTCTCTCTTTGAGAATTCCTGCAAGGAGTGCAGTGGACATCCGCAAGGTGTACGTTGACGTGGGTCTGAGTTTTATCTCAAAAAGCTCAGGAGAGATATCGTTGATCTCATACCAATAGAAGTGCAGGAGAAGCACAGATTCGTGCAAGGTGTGCACAGGCTGGTTGAAGTCTTTGAACTTATCAACCAAGGGGAAATTTGAAAAACCACTATTGCAAAGAGTGCACAGGGTTGAAGACTCAAATAACCAGAAGTTATTTGGAAGTTTTCAGTAAGGAGTGCAAGCAAGGATCTTTTTGAAGGCTTGAGTTTTCCAGTGAAAGCTCAGAAGGGACAACACTTTGGAACACTTCAAAGGAAGACGGAGATCAAAACACTTGAAAGAGAGACAAAAATTGAAGCTGTCGTATAGAGGTTAAGTCCAGGTGGAAGAACGCCGAGCCATTTTGGCCACAGATCCTTGAGAAGAGTGAATCGAGCAGTCAGAATTCTTTGTGGAGAACCCGTGAAGTTGCGAGGACCGTAGGATCCAGTGAAGCTGCAAGGCGGTTAGAGTTGGAAGAACTCACCACCCTAGCATCAAGAATCAACATGATCCATTGGTCTCGTCTCAATACACGTTATTGGATCATATTCCGAATTCAGGGATCGTGAGTTTGGAGGGTAAGACCAAATTCTTTGGTTTCACAAAGTCCCGAGTTGTGAGAAGTAAAGGAAGAAGATCCAGGCCATTGGATCCTGGCCATGGGAGAACCGTGGGATCAAAAATTTTGTGGTTATTGCTTATCGGGGGTTTGGAACTTGAAAGAGTTTCTTTTCAACTGTAGAAGTCGCGAAGTGTTGAGCGCCGAGGGCTCGTGGAAACATGTGGCACATCCGTGAGTGGGGACCGTCTGGATGATAGGTGGTGTGACAATAAAGTGCCCAGAGAAAGGTGGAAGTGGTGATAGGTGGTGGACACGTGTTGTTTGGAAAGGGTCAACCCATTGTTGACCTATCGCGAGTCACGAATTCGCAAGGGAGGAGCAGGAGGAATCAACACTCCAACTCGCGAAGTTGTGAGTTGCGAGGGGTGCGAAAGTTAGCCCTAGCCGGTGGTCGCTTGAGGAGGCGCTAGCGAGAAGGGATCCATACCGATATCATCATCTTGGGTATTGGAGGTTTGGGAAAGAAGAGTCAAGGGTATTTGACTCACGAACTTCCGAGATTGCAAGACACGAAAGATGCTTGCATTAAGGCCGTTTGTGGTTGCTAGAGGAAGTGAAGCTCGTGCCTAGTGCTTGTGTGCATAGGTGGGGTTTCTAAAGGACTTGTGGATTGGATTTTTGAGGTTCCAATAGGGATTCGAGAGAGCCACTTCGGCTCAAGGAGAATTTAGAACGATCCTATGTGAATCTAGGCCCGAGGAAGGGGGGTGTGTGTCAGTGTGGTATCAGAGCATAGAAAAAATTCTTTTCTTTCTCTAGTCGAGAAAGAAGGGAGAAAAATTTGTAGCCATGCCGCTGAGAAGAAGAGATAGGCCAATGCTTGATCCAGTAGTGGAAAGAGAAATGCGTGAGTTGCGTGCTAGACTTGATGCTATGGAGACAACACAGAGGTGCACAGTTGACGCTGGGGATATCAACGAAGCTGAAAGTGAAAATGAAGCTGGAAATGAAGGAGAAGAAATCGTAGTCAAATATGTTGCAGATGAACTCCTATTCAGGGTTGTTTCAAGGATAGGTGCTAGAGAAAAAATGGACATTCCAGTATACGAAGGCAACTTGGATGTTGAATAACTTCTAGTCTGGATTGGAGCTCTAGACAAATACTTCAACTATGAGGATGTCAAGGAAGAGAAGGAAGTCAAACATGCCATCACTAGACTTAAAGGGCATGCAACACTATGGTGGGATGAACTGCAGGCTAACAGACGCTACAAGGGCAAGCAAAAAATCAAAAGCTGAGATATAATGGTTGCAAAGATGAAAGCCAAATTTATGCCCAAGGATTATCAAATCACTCTATTTCAGAGGATGCAAAATTTGAGACAGAAGCTTATGTCAGTAAAAGAATACACTGAAGAATTCTACAGGATAAACATCATAGCAGGTCATTGGGAAAGCGATGATGAAAAAGTTGCCAGGTACATGAATGGTTTACAATATGACATCCAAGATGAGATGAGCATGATGACCATCTGAAATGTGGAAGATCTTTATCAAATAGCTTTGAAAGTTGAAGAGAAGCTGAGCCGAAAGCAAGGTCAAAGAGGTCGAGGTAGAAGTCAAGCCAGAGGCAAAACAATTGCCCAAGACAGGACTCAGAAACCTAAAGAAGAGGGAAATAAACCTCAAACTCAACCTGAGAGGGGAGGAAGCTCACAAGGAAGGCAGTATGCTGATAGAAATACTTTTCTTCGAACCAGAGGAAGAGGAAGAGGCAGAGGAGGTGAAGCGAAATGCTTCGTCTGTGAAAAAATTGGACATAAATCCTATGAGTGTCTGGATAAGAAGAAAGATTGTGGTGAAACTCACATTTCCGAAGCTCAAGGATGGAATGTTGAGGAAGAAGATGTTGAGGGTGGAAGATCCTTGATGATGAGGAAAGTTCTATTGAAGCCAGAGAAGGAGGTAGAGAACCCAGCCCAAAGAAACAGTCTATTTCAGATAGCTTGCAAGACCAAGGATAGGGTATGCAAGGTCATAGTGGATAGCGGTAGCACAGACAATATCGTATCTACCAAGATGGTAGAAAAGATGGAGCTGGAAACTATTGCACATCCAAGCCCATACAAAGTTTTGTAGCTACAAAAAGGACATCAGGTAAATGTCACTAAACAATGTTTAGTTGAATTTAAAATAGGAGGATATAAGGATGAAATATTATGTGATGTCATTCCCATGGATTTTTGTCATCTATTGTTGAGTATACCATGGAAATATGACAGAAACATGGTTCATGATGGGAGAATGAACACTTACACCCTGGAGAAAAATGGTAGAACTCACATGCTGTTGCTGATTAAGGATAAAGAGGTGAAAACATAGATGAAAAACATAGTACTTCTCATGAGTGGGAAGGAACTTCTTGATGAGGTTAAGAACAAGGAAGACACACAATTTATTGTGGTCAGGAAGCCCATAACTGTTTTGACCAATATGAGGATAGATGATTTACCAGAAGAAATCTAGGAGTTGCTGGAGGAATTTTCTAATATAGTAGTGGACGAACTACCTTGTTCATTGCCACCAATCAGAAGTATAATTCATCATATCAATCTTATACCTGGAGCTAGTTTACCGAACAAAGCAGCATATAGGTTGATGCCACAGGAAAATGAAGAAGTTAAGAGACAAGTCCAAGACTTAATGGACAAAGGATTGGTTCGGGAAAGCTTGATTCCATGCATTGTTCTGACAGTGCTCAGCCTAAAGAAAGATGGAGGCTGGAGAATGTGTACAGACTCAAGGGTGATCAATAAGATTACCATCAGATATAGATTTCCATTGCCAAGGATGGATGACTTGATGGATTGCTTGAGTGGAGCAAAGTTTTTTNTCAAATTCGAATTAGAGAAGGTGATGAATGGAAGATAGCATTCAAGACAAATGAGGGGCTGTATGAATGGCTTTTCATGTCATTTGGATTAATGAATGCACCTAATACTTTCATGAGGTTGATGAACGAAGTCCCGAAGGATTTCATTGGGAAATTCGTCATTGTATATCTTGACGATATATTAATTTTCAGCAAGAATGAAGAAGAGCACTTAAAACATCTAGTTCCAGTAATGAGGAGATTAAAACAAGAGAAATTGCGGATCAACATGAAGAAATCATCATTCATGAGGACATAACTCATTTATTTGGGTTTTTTAATCTCTGTAAATGAACTAAAAATGGACCCAGAGAAGATAAAGGCGATTAAGAATTGGCCATCGCCGAAGAGTGTATTTGAAGTTCGAAGCTTCCATGGTTGGGCTAGCTTCTACAGGAAATTCATACGAAACTTTAGTGGAATTAGCGCACTGATGATGGATACAGTGAAGAAAAGACATAAATCTTTTCACTGGATGGAGGAAGAAGAGAAGAGCTTCGATCTGTTGAAGAAGAAGATCATTGAGCAACCAGTTCTGGTTTTGCCATATTTTAGCAAGACATTCTAGGTCAGGGGTGACGTGAGTGGATTTTCAATTGGAGCGGTCTTGAGCCAAGATGACAGGCTGATCACATATTTCTATGAAAAATTGAATGAAGCGAATATTAAGTACTCCACGTATGACAAAGAATTCTATGCAGTCATACAAGCGCTGAAGAAATGGAAGCACTATTTGGTTCCCAAGGAGTTTTTTTTGTACAGTGATAATCACACTTTACAATTCGTGACTCAACAACAAAAGTTGAACCAAAATCATGCTAAATGGGTTGAATTCACCCAAAATTTTACTTTTATGACTAAGCATATTTTTGGAACCACTAACAAAGTTGTTGATGCTTTGAGCAGGAAATATTTGTTGATGCAAGAATTCAGAGTCGAGACTTTGGGTTTTGATAACCTCAAAAAAATGTACAAGGATGATCCAGGTTTAAGGAGGCATATGAGGCATCTGAGAATCCAATTCTCAGGGACAAAAGCCAATGGATTGAATACATGATCCAAGATGGATCATTGTTCAGGGGAAATCAACTATGTATTCCGAAATGCTCCATGAGGGAGAATTTGTTGAAGGAAAAACACAGTGGAGGATTGGCCAAACACTTTGGTCATGACAAGATGTTCTCAAAGTTGAATGGCTCATATTATTGGTCGGGGATGAGAATAGATGTTAAGAAATTTGTGGATAGGTGCAGAATTTGCCAGCACACGAAAGGAAAAAGGAAAAACATAGGGTTATACCAACCATTACCCATACCTAAAAGGCCATGGGACACAGTGAGCATGGATTTCATATTGGGACTCCCAAAGACATAGAGAGGACATGATCCGATCTTTGTGGTAGTCGATAGATTTTCAAAGATGGCACATTTCATACCATGCTAGAAAACCAGTGATGCAACTCATGTTGCGAACCTGTTTTTCAAGTCCAAGTCGTTAGACTTCACAGTTTTCCAAAGAGTGATATGTCTGATCGAGATACAAAGTTCGTAGGAAATTTCTGGAATACCTTATGGAAGAAGTTGGGGACAAGTTTTTCTTTTAGCTCGGCATATCATCCTTAGATGGATGGGCAGACAGAGGTTGTGAATAGGAGCTTGGGAGATTTGCTAAGAAGCTTAGTGACTAAACACCACAGTCAGTGGGATCACATTCTGCCATAGGCGGAATTCACTTACAATAATTCACTCAATAGATTCATGGGGTAGAGTCCATTCCAGATTGTATATGGAATGCAACCAAGAGGAGTTTTTGAATTGAAAGATTCATAACAAAATGAATTAAGGAGTGCTAGTGCAGAGGACTTTATAGAAGGAATGAAAGAGCTTCACAGTTGAATTAAGGAGCGATTGCAGAGTTCAAGTCAAGAATACAAGCGGAGAGAAGATCAACAAAGGTGAGAACTTCAATTTGAAGTTGGTGATTTGGTTCTTGCGCATCTGAGGAAGGAAAGGTTCCCAAGGGGAACATATAATAAACTGAAGATGAAAAAGATTGGACCATGCAAGCTCATAAGGAAATTTGGGGCAAACGCATATGAGATTGAATTACCCGATGGGGTCGGAATCTCATCGATATTCAATGTTGTGGATTTGTACCCTTACAGAGCTGAGGAAGCAGGAGAAGAAAATGAGCAAGAAGAAGTTCAATGGACAAAACAAATGCCTGTAGCTGAAAAGCCACAGATGGAAAGCATAATTGATAAGAGGATTAGCAGAAAGACCAGGAGAAAGGAGTGTTTTGAATACTTGGTCAAGTGGAAGGGACATCCAGTTGAAGATGCCAATTGGGAGGATGAAGCAGTAATTCATAGGCATGGACAGACCATGCAAGAGCTCATGAACAGGAGTTCATAAAAATTTTCAAGCGAGGGAGTATGATGCAGGAGCATCGAACAAAGCCAAAGCATGCGCCTAGCCAAAGAAACAGCTGGATGCACAGATGAAGAAAAGGGGCACATTTTTATGAAGACCATTTTGAATTTTGAAACCAAAAGCATTAATGTAATCGTTAGGAGAAACGTACCTTCATTTATGTCTTGGAGATATGAACAGATCTGGGGAAATTAATCCCATCTGTCAATTGTATTAAATCATTTAAGTCTATTAATGTAAAATTAGGTAGATATGAATGATAGATTAGACGGTTCTAGAGCATAGGAGGGAAAACAAATATAGACACCCTCACCCTTGTATTATAGTAACTTTTGATTATCGTTCAGAATTCATAAGCTAGAGAGATGTAACAGAGAGTTGTAGAGAAGAACCCATGTACAGAAGCATTTGAGTTAATATATGAAGCTTTGACTCAACTTTCATGGTGTTATGATGTTTACTATTTACCTTTGTTAAATGGTATGTTTACAGTTGTTTTATTTCCCTGTTATGCATCTGTTTCAATGTTGTGTGGGATGTATGATTTCATGTTGAGTATGAAGTCTGCAAGAGGGGTAAAATGAGTTTCAATTGTTTCTCTCTCTAATAATTCCTGCAAGGAGTGCAATGGACGTTTGCAAGGTGTGTGTTGAGGAGGGTCTTATTTTTATCTCAGGAAGCTCAGGAGAGATATCGTTGATCTGATACCAGCAGAAGTGTAGGAGAAGCACAGAGCCATGCAAGGTGTGCACAAGTTGGTTGAAGTCTTTAAACTTATCAACCAAGGCAAAAGTTGAAGAACCACTGTTGCAAAGAGTGCACAGGGTTGAAGACGCAAATAACCAGAAGTTATTTGGAAGTTTTCCATAAGGAGTGTGAGCAGGGATCTTTTTGAAGGCTTGAGTTTGCCAGTGAAAGCTCAGGAGGGATAGAACTTTGGAACACTTCAAAGGAAGACGAAGATTGAAACACTTCAAAGGGAGATGAAAATCGAAGCTACCGTATAGAGGTTAATTCCAGGTAGAAGAATGTCGAGCCATTTTGGCCAGAGATCCTTAAGAAGAGTGAATCAAGAGGTCATAATTCTCTGTGGAGAACCCGCGAAGTTGCGAGGACCATAGGATCCAGTGAAGCTACAAGGCGGTTAGGAGTTGCAAGAACTCACCACCCTAGCATCAAGAATCAACATGAGCCATTGGTCTCATCTCAACCCACGTCATTGGATCATATTGCGAATTCGGGGATCGTGAGTTTGGAGGGTAGGACCAAATTCTTTAGTTTCGTGAAGTCCCAAGTTGCGAGAAGCAAAGGAAGAAGATCCAGGCCATGGGAGAACTGCTGGATCAAAACTTTTGTGGTTATCGCTTATTGGGGGTTCGGAACTTGAAAGAGTTTCTTTTCGATTGCAGAAGTCGTGAAGTGTTGAGCGTCGAGGGCTCATGCAAGCACATGGCACATCTGTGAGTGGGGACTGCGTCGCTGACAGGTGGTGTGACAATAAAGTGCCCGGAGAAAGGTGGAAGTGGTGACAAGTGATGGACACGTGTCATTTGGAAAGGGTCAACCCATCGTTTACTTATCGCAAGTCACGAATTTGCAAGGTAGGAGCAGGAGGAATCAACACTCCAACTCGTAAAGTTGCGAGTTGTGAGGGGTGCTTGAGTTAGCCGTAGTCGGTGGTCACTTAAGGAGGCGCTAGCGAGAAGGGATCCATACCCATATCATCATCTCGGGTATCGGAGGTTTGAGAAAGAAGAGTCGAGGGTCTTCAGCTCACGAACTCGTGAGATTGCAAGACACGAAGGATGCTTGCGTTAAGGCCGGTTGTGGATGTTGGAGGAAGTGAAGCTCGCGCCTAGTGCTTGTGCACACAGGTGGGGTTTCCGAAGGACTTGTTGATCAGATTTGTGAGGTTCCAATAGGGACCCGAGAAAGCCACTTCGGCTCAAGGAGAATTTAGAATGATCCTGTGCAGATCTCGGTCTGAGGGTAGGGGGGTCTGCGTCATTAAATATTTATGTATCATAGATAGATAAAATTTTAAATAGTGTCTTGCAATCATTTGCAGGATGGTGGCTATTTGAAGATTTTATGAGCCAAATTTGACAAATCCACAGGGTAGGCAATTTTTGAATTGGATAGAATTGATGAATCTCTAGTTTGTTAATATCATAATATGTCAACTTTCTTTGACATGTTGTTGGAAGAAAACTATATGGGGGGAAGAACATGAAAGAAGAAATGGGAGTAGATTAGTACTTCATGCATCAACAAGGATCAATAGGTAATGAAACTACTACATAAGTAGTGTTACAGGCCCAAGAAGATCATTTGTTTATTTTTTATCTTATATATTTCACAAAAGATTAGTAAATTCTTCAGTTGACAAGACAAGGAAAATGACTTCTAATAATCTTATATGACTCAACCAAAATGCCAAATCAAATAAATTTAAAACTGATAAAATCAAAACAAAATCAATTGTACAAATATGAAAAAAAATAAAGAAAAGTGAAGATATATACAAGAAGCATTAATGTTTTAGTCAATAAAATGAATTTGGGTCAACATAATGCTTCAAATGTGAGCCATATGTTGTGAAGGAAAATAATCGTTCTTCCATGTCCTTTAGAAAATATGAATTATTACTTATGACAAAGGTGATTATGTATGGACCTAGTCAAAAATTTTGAAGTTTTTAGTTCTTCACTTTTTCAGCATGAAAAAAATACTAAAGGAACGCCTTTTCATCAACCTCAAAAACAACAGACTTAGCCTTTTTATTAAAATATTTTTTAACAATTTCTTTCCTTTTTCTCATATTTTCTAAAGCATTTTTTCTTTGTTCTTATAAGGCAAGAAAAACATTTATCTTTTTAGAAATATTTGATGTGTTTAATTCTTCAACCTACAATGCTAATCGAAGTGAGGTGAGTTCAAGCTCGATAGGCATAATAAATTCTTGACAATATAAAAGATGAAATGGAGTATGGCTAGTGATATATTTAGTGGTGGTTCGATCTACCCAAAGTGCATATGTGAAATGTGTGTACCACTTAAGAGGCTTATCATTTGTGATATTCTTTAAAATCTTGATTAAAGTATTATTAGTGGACTCAGACTACACATTTCCTTGCAATTAATAGGTAGAAGAAGTAAATTTTTTCACAACAATTTTACTAAGAAATTGAGTGAACTTGGCAGAAATGAAGGTTGGCCCACTATCTGAAATGATTTCTAGAGGAAGACCAAAATGAGAAAATATATTAGATTCCAAGAAAGAGATGACATGCTCATGTTGTGCACGTTTGAGAGGTACAACTTCAATCCATTTAGTAAAGTAATATGTCATTATCAGTATGAAAATGTGTCCTACAGAAGATGGAGGATTGATAGGACCAACAAACATTTAGAAAATGGAAAATCAACAAGACCAGGTTGCAAACGCATGGAAAAAAATAGTTCCTTACCAGAAAATTTTTGACACTTATTACAGGACCTCATCGGGATAGAGTATCACTTCTTATGCGTATCTTATACTTGTACACATTATGTTAAGTGTAAATAAAAAATATATCTTTCCTACATCCCAATCATTAAGTACATGAATTGTTCGTCTGTCTATGATGGCAAGAAGTCCTTTTTATATATTTCTAACAACTCCATGAGTAGAGATTATTGTTGTGAATGCTGAATTCAGATTTGGTCATATCTAGCACAATTAATAGTACATGAGTTTCATTTTTTCTTGCATGTTTTCACTGATAAGGTATTTACAGTCTCCTCGTTCCATTTGTTTTATCTCTCCATTTCAATTGCCAGGTTTTGTTATGCTTCAACCCAACATAGTCTCCAACCTTACATATGATAAATGTGTATATTATATAAATGCCTGATAACAATAGAGGATGTTAAAATTTACTCTAAGTAGAGAGGCAAATTTTAGTTCCATTTAAAAAGGGTTTATTTATTAGAATATACATACTAGAATACTCCTAGGGTAACTCTTAATTGTTCAATTTTAGACTATCTAGTTCTCTAAATTCTCGACTAAAATTTTACTTTGATTGGTAAGGGAGTATGAAAATAAGGGAAATAAGAGTCATAACAATGCCCTCACATCTACTAGTAGTTATATGGATTTACTATGATATTGCCTAAGTCTATGAATGGAATGGAACCACAATGTTTATTGTTCTTTTACTGGGATGTTAACAATGTGTCCAATCCATCCTTGTGTAAGTAATAGATCTATTTATCAAGAGGTTTGATGTTTTTCATTAATGAGGGTTGTATATTATTGATTCAGTGGAATTACTTTATTGTAGAATAATGGAAAGACCATAGTATTAGTGATGAAGGATTGGTTTATATGTTGCAGAATTGTCCTTGTTATATGATAATTGATTATGATTGATTAAGTAATTAGATTTCTCTTGCGCCATGAAATAAAGATGATGTATGATTGATTAAGTATTTATACTTCTTGCATGAATAGAATTTAATGTAATGAAAGATGGTTTTAGATATTAGATTTCTTGCACGCAATAAAAATATGATGTAATGAATGATCGTTTAGATATTAGTCTTCTTGCACAAAATGAAATTTAATATGATGGATGTTCGCATTTATGTAATTGGAATCTTGTGTCATGAATATAGCCGATAATTTCTCTTGCGCCTTGGATTTAATGTGGTGTATGATGGGTTATGTGATTAGTTAGAATACTTTCGCATCATGAATTAGATGTGATGTATGATTATAAGTTGATGATGACCCTTATGCTTGAATAATTGATGTTTAGGTTGATGGATTTGATCTAGTTGATTGTGGCTTGATTGTATTACTAGGATTTAGACACCTCATTGTTCCTCAGAACAATCACCATCCCCGAGACCTTAAATGGTCAAAATGAATTGGATCCTGGGCTTGATAATTTCTTATGTCTCCTGAAGGTCCTAACCTTGTAGGGTAGGTTGGGCGAGTAGTCATTTTAATATTCATTATCTGATTGATCATTGTTAGAAATTGTTTCAAGATGATTGTGATGTGCTAAGCGTTGATGCTATTTATGTTTATGTGTCGCTATACTTTTGTTGATGTGTTGTATTGATTTCAATGATGAGTAGTTGGTAATTATTTTACTTATGATGTCGTTGATTTTTCATCGTTGTGATTTATATTGTTGACGTTAACTTCCTAATGTAAAAAAAAAAAAAAATTACCTTTTATGCTTTTCTTTCCTCGTTGTAACGGATGGGCCATGACAAATTATTATTTAATAAAGTGGCAAATTCAATGTAATTTAGGAATATGATGCGATTTGTAATGTATGAAAAATAAAATAATGGTAGGGAAAAATAATGGCACATGTTCAAAAACAATATTACATCCATCATCAATCATTCTACAAAATTCAGTTATTTGCCAACAACCACTTCATACATGCCCTGTCAAACCTGAATCATCACTACTATCCTTGCACTCAAAGGAATTTCATATGTATCAAGGGGAAGAGATTTCGACAAAATGGAAATGGGGTTTGTGAGCTGGGAACGTCTTACGAAAAATGAGAATATGAGGGAATTATCCACGAACAATTCCAAACAGAGTCTATCAAACATAATGACCATGAATCATATATTTTGAAAAAATGTTTTTGATAAAAAAAAATTGTAGACTAAAATATGCCTCTGTTGTCATATATCAATATCAAATTGATGAAGAAAATTTTTAATTTCATACATAAAGGGAAAAAAACAAATGACATTTTAAAATGATACATGGAATCTAGAATCGAGGAATAACTTATGTAAATTGGTAATATGAAGGGGTTTGGTCTTGTTTGAAGAAAACAAAATTTTACAATTTTCAAACAATCAGTCTCATTTAATTACAATACCCAAAAACCATTTATCCCTAATATTGGCTCATTACCCCTTAATTGGGGCATATTACATTAGTAATGCTATTTTATTTATGTTGGCTTTATTCCATTAGTTGTAATTATACCTCCTAGTCTCCTATATATACCAAGGAGACATTTTCATTTGGAATCATCTTGTACTTGAACATTTAAGTGGGGTAAAAGG
>JASDQU010503025.1:67569-77760 GCA_032191745.1 Picea mariana | reverse complement strand
GAGGTTGCCCCCTCGAAGAGGCTTATTATCTGAAATTATCTCTTTTTCAAGGAGGTGAGTACTTTTTCTTAGGTTTTTATATGCTATATTGATATTTGGTTCTTAACATATGGTATCAGAGCTCAAGGTCTTGGGGTTTCACAGCTACATCTGAGACACCTTGGAATTTTTGCTATAACTTGTTTTCTACAACGTTTCAGAAGGAACGACTTGGAGGATATTTATTAGACAGATCAAGGTACGTTGGCTTAAAATTGCATCTCCTGAGGCCTTATACTTTCATAGATACAGCCTGTACAAGATAGGGTTCTGGAATCATCCTGAACTGAGTCATTGCAAAATTTTCGCTATAAAAACGTTTCTCTAATGTTTCAGACCTTGAACTCTGGAGGCTATTCACAAAACTTAGTAAGGTATATATGGTAAAAATTTCATCTTCTGGGTAATCTTAAATTTGTAGATACACCCTGTGGAAGATAGGGTATCTGACTAGTCCTATTGACTAGTCTCAAGAAGGTGTTCTAGGTAAAACAATCATAAATTCTTCCTAGAGTATCCAAATTGAGTGGGACTAGTTTCATTGGATCGTTGATAGTCTCTAGTATTTATGGTACGAGTTTTATAATTTTATATCAATTATTTTGTGCGGGGCATGCTATACAATTGAGGTCTCCTGGAAAGGCCAAAAATCAGCAAGTTGTGGGGAAGTTACCGTAAATTCCACTTGGCACATCCAATTTTTATCAGACCTATGACATTGCAGAGAATAAATATTAGAGAAATACATAAAATAATGTTTTCAAACTTACATATGATAAATGTGTATATTATATAAAGGCATGATAACAATAGAGGATGTTAAAATTTACTCTAAGTAGAGGGGTGAATTTTAGTTCCATTTAAAAAGGGTTTATTTATTAGAATATAAATTCTAGTATACTCTTAGGGTAACTCTTAATTGTTCAATTTTAGAATATCTAGTTCTCTAAATTCTCGACTAAAATTTTACTTTGAATGGTAAGGGAGTATGAAAATAAGGGAAATAAGAGTCATAACAATGCCCTCACATCTACTAGTAGTTATATGGATTTACTATGATATTGCCTAAGTCTATGGATGGATTAGAACCACAATGTTTATTTCTCTTTTATTGGGATGTTAACAATGTGTCCAATCCTTCCTTGTGTAATTAATAGATCCATTTATCAAGAGGTTTGATGTTTTTCATTAATGAGGGTTGTACATTATTGATTCAGTGGAATTATTTTATTATAGAATAATGGAAAGACCATAGTACTAGTGATGAAGGATTGGTTTATATGTTGCGGAATTGTCCTTGATATATGAGAATTGATTATGATTGATTAAGTAATTATATTTCTCTTGCACCATGAAATAAAGTTGATGTATGATTGATTCAATATTTATACTTCTTGCGCGAACGGAATTTAATGTAATAAATGATGGTTTTAAATATTGGACTTCTTGTATGCAATGAAAATATAATCTAATGAATGATCGTTTAGATATTAGACTTCTTTTGAAAAATGAAATTTAATGTGATGGATGTTTGCATTTATGTGATTGGAATCTTGTGCCATAAATATAACTGATAATTGCTCTTGCGCCTTGGATTTAATGTGGTGTATGATGGGTTATGTCATTAGTTAGAATACTTTCATGCCATGAATTAGATGTGATGTATGATTATAAGTTGATGATGACCCTCATGCTTGAATAAGTGATATTTAGGTTGATGGATTTGATCTAGTTGATTGTGGCTTGATTTTATTATTGGGATTTAGACACCTCATTGTTCCTCAAAACAATCGCCAGCCCTGCGACCTTAAATGGTCAAAATCAATTGGATCCTGGGTTTGAGAATTTCTTATGTGTCCTGGAGGTCATAACCTTGTAGGGTAGGTTGGGCGGGTAATCATTTTAATATTCATTATTTGATTGATCATCATGATAAATTGTTTCAAGATGATTGTGATGTGCTAAGCGTCGATTATATTTATGTTTATGTGTCGCTATCCTTTTGTTGATGTGTTGCTATTGATTTCAATGATGAATAGTTGGTAATGATTTTACTTATGATGTCGTTGATTTTTCGTCGCTATGATTTATTTTGTTGACGTTAACTTCCTAATGTAAAAAAAAAAATACCTTTTATGCTTTGCTTTCCTCTTCGTAACAGAGGGGCCGTGACAAATTATTATTTAAGAACATGGAAAATTCAATGTAATTTAGGAATATTATGTGATTTGTAATGTATGAAAAATAAAATAATGGTAGGGAAAAATAATGACACATGTTCAAAAACAATATTACATCCATCATCAATCATGTCAAACTTGAATTATCACTACTATCCTTGCACTGTCAAAGGAATTTCCTATGTATCAGGGGGAAGATATTTTGACAAAATGGAAATGGATTTGTGAGATGGGAATGTCTTACGAAAAATGAGAATATGAGGGAATTATCCCTGAACAATTCCAAATAGAGTCTATCAAACATAATGACCATGAATCATATATTTTGAAAATATACTTTTGATAATAAAAAAATTGTAGACTAAAATATGCCTCTGTTGTCATATATCAATATCAAATTGATAAAGAAAATTTTTAATTTCATACATTAAGGAAAAAAACAAATAACATTTTAAAATGATAAATGGAATCTAGAATCAAGGAATAACTTATGTAGAGTGGTAATATGAAGGGGTTTGGTCTTTTGTTTGAAAAAAAAAAATATTGCAATTTTCAAACAATCAGTGTTATTTAATTACAATACCCAAAAACCATTTTCTTTTCATTAGCCACCATAATTTGTATGTGTAATCTTATAGCAGAATATATGCCAAATAAAACTTATGTACTTTGAATCAACTATATCAAACTCTATTTTTATAACTTTTCATTGTCACACTACAATCCATCTTTTTGGTGAATACAATATATATACCAATTATGCTATGACATATATATATATTTTCAAACAACAAAGACTTGAAACTCGGTCTGGAATCTTCTCCATAGCTGTAAACTTTTCCATGCCATCAATATTTTTAAATGAGTAACAAACTATCAAGCTCAAGTAGATACCCAAAATATTCCTAAGATTAAACTATAATTATCTAAAAGTCAATCACACTTTAGAATGCTTCGTTCCAACACACAAATTCGAGACAATGGATACTTTTATTTTGTTTAAATCCATAGATTCAAGAATTTTCTGTGTAATAATTCGATCTATCAACCAAACTGAGAATTTAAAACCCTCAACAGTCTGAGGTAAAAAAGAAATATTTTTTTTTGGGAGAAAAATAATTTTTCAATTAAATGCTTCAAGCGACCACCATACACAATCCTTCCAACATCTAGATATGCTCATGCCCTTCTAATGAAAAACAAAGGATTTGTGATTGCATTTTATCGTCTTCATAATTGTAGACTTACTGTAATGATTTCAAAATATCGAAACTATCTAGATATTTAAAACTTTTTCAACTTTCTTCACTCCTTCCAATATCGAACAGGATTGAAAAAATATAGGGTTTAGAAAAATAGTATAAACACAACTTCTCGGCTCATGCGACCTCATACACAACCATGTACTGGCCAAAAAATAAAGTAAAAGTTTGAAACTAGATAAAGAAAACCCTTTATTTCAGGAATCAATTAAACCCATACCATCAACTAAGATTTATTTATGAAAGAAATGAAAAGGCGTCAAACAAACAAAGAAACAAAACTAATATCGGTCGAGATTTAAACGAAGGTGCTTATATATCATACAACTTTGTTTTAAAGAAAACACAGAATTTACCATGAAGTAATATGACCAGAAGACTAGCGATTTCAAAGTGAAAGCGTGTCACTATAGGGTAAATAGTTTGACGAGGAAAATTGTGAAGAATCCCTTTGTATTATGTGCTCATTACAAAAACTACAGTTTCTCATAATAATACAATAAATGAAATATATACACAGAGGAAAACTCCTAAGTCTAACACTTGAAATATAACGAAAGGAGAGGGATTTAAAGGCATCTTGGAATTTATGAATACACATAACCAATGAAATTGACAGAGGCAATAAACAACAGAATGAATCCATGAGAAAATAATAGAATTAGTCCATGAGAAAAAAAACATGATTATTCACACACTAAATAGAGCATTTTCCCAAATTATTACTGCAAATAACAATATGTATCTGATGGGTACAGGATAAGATTTCATACCTTCCTTAAGCGCTTGTTTTCCTTGTAAAAAAGACAAGTTACAATTCTAGTAGTAGCCACTACTAAATCTTGGACAACTATGTTGTTCCAAAGCTCAAAACTCAAGCGACAAAATGAAAATTCCAAATGTTCGAGGGCGACAAGCTCAACGAAATGTTTTCATCCCATGCATTGAATGCATGGGGTGTCACATTCGCAAAAATGACTAACTCATTAATTCTTAATTGAAGTCATACTTCCACTAACCTCAACCATCCACCAATTACATGCCAAATAAACAAGCCACATATGTCAACTATTACGTGCCTCTGAATCATGTCACCACATGATAATTCAAATTTTAATGATGATTTTAGGGGTTAAATTTCACTCCTGGGTTAATTTTCCAAGGTTTTTCTCAAAACAAGATTTGCTATTTAAAAATGATTCGCCCAAATTCTACAGGATACAATTATTTTACCTTAAAAATCGCTAAAATATTATACAAACTGTATAAAATCTTTAGAAATTTGAATATTTTTACAAAAGTATTGCTACACATTTTATAGTTGGCATATCAAGGATTAGTAAGATTCGCCAAGATTTCTACATTTTAAAATAAGTTTCCATCCTTAAAATCATCCCTGAATTCAATGCTTTATCAACCAATGTCCCACATTCCTTGCCAATCAACCATGTAATAAATATACATATATCAAATGACAAAGAAATATTTAAATGATGGTAAGCGTTAGATAATAACAATGTTGGTTCATATACCGTATGTATCGTATTTAAAAGATCCTTGAATTGTATAATCGAACGTGTCAACCCCTTTTATAAAGAACTAACAATAATATATATGAATGCGATGGCACTTAGGTTATATAGATCTTATGTATATTTTCATAGTGGAGCTGTCTTTCTTTCAAAGATATGATGCAACCAATGATAAATCCTTGTTGAGATAAATCAATTATAAATAGAAGGAATTTTCAACTGCTTCACACCCCCTTTGACATCCTTTACTTAACATTTAGTATGTAGAATGGAGGACCTTTCATTTGCATTAAAACTCAATATTTTATTGAAGAATAAATGTCGAAATGAAATGAATATGAAACTCTTTCTCTAATCAAGAAACAACCTTCAATTCTAGAGAATAATTTAAATTGAACATCCATTCTTTCTCCTGGGGGTCCCATCTATTGTTAAATATTTATGTATCATAGATAGATAAAATTTTAAATAGTGTATTGCAATCATTTGTAGGATGGTGGCTATTTGGAGATTTTATGAGTCAAATCTGACAGATCCATAGGGTAGGCAATGTTTTAATTGGATAGAACTGATGAATCTCTAGTTTGTTAATATCATAATATGTCAACTTTCTCTCACATATTATTTCAGGAAAATTGTATGGAGGGAAGAACATGAAAGAAGAAATGGGAGTATATTAGTACTTCATGCATCAACAAGGATCAATAGGTAACTAAACTACACCCAAGAAGATCATTTGTTTATTTTTTTCTTATATATTTCACAAAAGATTAGTAAATATTGTAGTTGACAAGACAAGGAAAATGACTTCTAATAATCTTATATGACTCAACCAAATTGCCAAATCAAAGAAATTCAAAACTGATAAAATCAAAACAAAATCAATTGTACAAATATGAAAAAAAATAAAGAAAAGTGATTATATATACAAGAAGCATTAAGATTTTAGTCAATCAAATGAATTTGGCTCAACATAATGCTTCAAATGTGAGCCATTTGTTGTGAAGGAAAACAATCGTTCTTCCACGTCCTTTAGAAAATATGAATTATTACCTATGACAAAGGTGATTCTGCATGGACCTAGCCAAAGCTTCCGAAGTTTTGAGTTCTTCACTTTTTCAGCATGAAAAAAATACCAAAGGAACACCTTTTCATCAACCTCAAAAACAACAAATTTAGCCTTTTTATTAATATATTATTTAGCAGTTTCTTGCCTTTTTCTTAGATTTTCTAAAGCATGTTTTGTTTGTTCTTATAAGGCAAGAAAAACATTTATCTTTTGAGAAATATTTGACGTGTTTAATTATTCAACCTACAATGCTAATTGAAGTGAGGCGAGTTCAAGCTCGACAAGCATAATAACTTCTTGACAATAGACAAGATTAAATGGAGTATAACTAGTGATAGATTTAGTGGTGGTTGGATATGCCCAAAGTGCATATGTGAAATGTGTGTTCCACTTAGGAGGCTCATCATATGTGATATTATTTAAGATCTTGATTAAATTGTTATTAGTGGACTTAGACTACACATTTCCTTGCATCTAATAGGTAGAAGAAGTAAAAATTTTCACAACAAATTTACTAAGAAACTGAGTGAACTTGGAAAAAATGAAGGTTGGCCCACTATCTGAAATGATTTCTAAAGGAAGACCAAAATGAGAAATGATATTAGATTCTAAGAAAGAGATGACATGCTCATGTTGTTCACGTTTGAGAGGTACAACTTCAGGACATTTAGTAAAGTAATATGTCATTGTCAGTATGAAAATGTGTCCTACAGAAGATGGAGGATTGATAGGACCAACGAACATTTAGAAAATGGAAAAACAAGAAGACTAGGTTGCAAAGGCATGGAAAAAAATAGTTCGTTACCGAATTTTTTTTGACACTTATCACAAGACCTTGTAAATTTGAAAGTATTTTTAAAAATGAAAGACCAATAATACCTTGTCCTCAATATTTTGAAAATAATGGCTTTTGTCATGGAATGACCACCTCTATGAATGTTCAAATCTGTTGATTAGTGTATTTATCTTAAGATTCTATGAGCTATGACATCATCTATACATCGTAATTGTAACCCATCAATAGATCTTCAAAATAAAAAAAATTCCCAAAACCAAATATTTTGAGGCTTCAAGATGTAGCCTCTTGCGTTGATGATATTCTAGGTAATCAGGACACTTTTAAAACTATAAATAATAGACAAGATCCTTATACCAAGGATGTTCAACGAGATCACTTTTAGAAGAATCACTTGGTTTAGGATGTTGATCCAAGTGAATTTCTAAGTCATGTCCCTTGATAGTGTTTGAAGTGGTAATAATTAAATCATGTTGTAGAATATTTGCAAGCCAGTGTGCAAGTTTTCCAGAAAGGCGAGTTTGTTAAAGAAAAAACTTGATAGTAGGTAAAGGGACTTTTACCTATGTGTGCGTACCAAGAACAAAGTGGAAAAAATTCTCTATATCCTTAAAAAGAGTGAAAGTTTTTTTTTCAATAAGGGAGTACCCTATTTCATTGTTAGATAAGATTTGACTCACGTAGGATACAAGTTGTGTTGGCATGTTTTACAGGCAGTGTATGCTTGTCATTGATGGCAAGTACAACAACGATGATGTCTTGAGTAAAGGTATAATGTGCCAGGCGGGCACCAGAAGTATTTTGGGAAGACGCAACAGAGCAAGCTCGTGAAGACCAGAAGAGATAGTGTAGAGGTGCACGAAGAGTGCAAGAGTGTGCTTGTTCATTTGATGACAAGAACAGGTAGACATAAGGCAGAGTATCTGTTTGTCATTGATGGCAATCTCAGCCCGACGATGACGAACAAGGGAAAGAGGAAAGACCAGCAATGCAATGATCATCGCATGGAAAGATCAGAAGCATAAAATCCATTTCAGAGTTTCGGATACCGGGAGTTGGTGACTCAAGGAAGCAACTCACGATAGGAACTTGCAAAATGTGAAACCCCGAAATCCTGAAACAGGCACATCAACCAGAGTTTTGGCTATCAGGAGTTGGAGGAGTCAAGAGTCGAGACTCTTCATCACAGGAGTCTCGAAGTGTCGAAATCCTGAAACAGGCACATCAATTGGAGTTTCAGATATCGGGAGCTGGAGGAGTCAAGGAATAAACTCATGGTAGGAACTTGTGAAATGTGAAACCCTGAAATCCCGAAACAGGCACATCAACCGAAGTGTTGGATAGCAGGAGTTGGAGGAGTCAAGAGTCGAGACTCTTCATCACAGGAGTCCCGAAGTGTCGAAATCCCAAAACAGGCACATCAACCAGAGTTTTGGATACTAGGAGTTGGAGGAGTCACGATTCGAGACTATTCATCATAGGAGTCCTAAAGTTCCGAAATCCGAAACGCTAAAATCCTGAAACAGGCACATCAACCAGAATTTCGAATACCGGGAGTTGGAGGAGTCAAGAGTCGAGATTCTTCATCACAGGAGTCCCAAAGTGCCGAAATGCAAAACACCAAAAATCCTGAAACAGGCACATCGACCGGAGTTTCGGATAGCGGGAGTTGGAGGAGTCAAGAGTCGAGACTCTTCATCACAGGAGTCCCGAAGTGCTGAAATGTGAAATTGAAAAAGCGTTGTATGGATAAATGCTTGGTCACTATCAGTGGTCACATCGTTGAAGAGCTGTAGAGAAGAGCTCGAAGAAACAAGCTCCATTTCGGAGGTAGGGACATGGAGAGTCGAGACGACTCATCACAGAATCTCCGAAACGTGAAATGCGAAATGCGTGTTCAGAATTGGCCCCTGGTCATAACTTATGGCCACATCGATGAAGGCTCAAGGGAGGAGGTAGCACGAAGCTAATCCTCATTTCGGAGGTCGTGACTTGGAGAGACAAGATGCCTCACCATAGGAATGCCGAAATGTCGAATGGTGAAATGGTGAAATAAGCGCGAGACCCATCATTTATGATCCAACAGTGCAGGTTATTTGGGAATATGATCAAAGGGCTACTGTTTCTCTTCACAGTTAATTGATCAATGCCGATTCAGTTGCTGATGTGGTTTTTTTCGGAGGTTCACAGTGTAACTGCTAGAAATGACTGATTGTTTCTGCTAGAGGACTCAAAGAGACTTCAGGGTGATCACCAGAGAAGCTGAAGAGTCTCAAGGAATCTGCCAATGGAATGAAGACTGTTCATAGAGGCGATTAACAGATGGAAGAGAGTTGAAACCTGTAACTACAACAAAGAGGATGATCTTGACTGTGACAGAGAAGACAAAGAGTCTCGACTGTTGGAGAGGCTAAGGAATCTCAGCATAACACCCAGTGATGATGGACACATGGGTTTAATAGCCAGAGAAGCTGAAGAGTTGCAATGATGATCAGGCAGAGCAATCGACATGAAGAGCATGCAGAAGCATTGCGCATATGGGATGCACAAGGTGCACAGAGACTATAAAAATGTAGAACAAAGAAGAGATGAGTGATGCTGTAGAGAGGAATTATACACATGGAAATGGCATGCTATGGGTAGGAGATGAAATACAAAGAAGAGGCGTATTTCAGAGAATCAAAATAGGATGCTGAGCATAAAGCGCAGTAGAAGCAAAGAAAAGAGATGCATAGCTGAGACAATAAAAGAAAGATGAGGTGCATTGGTAGATAAGAGAAGAATATCAGAAAGCGCAAGAAGATGTAGGCAGAGAGACACTGATACAGGAGAGTAGAGAAGTGTAGCAGAACAGTGATGAGACTAGTAAGCCATTCATGAACATTATATCACTGTAATAAGTTTTAGTAGCAAAGATTTATATTTCAGGGTGGTAGGGAGGTGCTAGGGAGGACTGTTGTCCTCAGAGGTTCAAGTGGGTGCTTCAACACAGGGATTTGTAGATTCCATCTGGTTGTAGCAAGAGAAACCAGAGTGGCAGGGTGGTGCAAGGGAGAACTGTTGTTCTCTGTTATACAGGTTGGTTGTTGTGTGACTGGAAGTTGGTGCTTCCAACCAGTTGGTGCTAGAACACTTAGGGAGTTGTTACTTCCTTCTAGGGGGTGCTAGAGAAACCAGGGAGTTGGTGCTTCCTTCTAGTAGGTGCTAAAGAAAACAGAGAGTCGGTGCTCTCAGCAAGTTGTAGCTTGCAAAATAGAGGTTGTAGCCTCATTATGAGTTGGTGCTCATAAGTAAGATAATGTACATAATGTAA
>JASDQU010503025.1:40321-66558 GCA_032191745.1 Picea mariana | reverse complement strand
AGTTGCATCTTGCAAAACAGAGGTTGTAGCCTCATTATGAGTTGGTGCTCATAAGTATGACAATGTATAGAATGTAAAGATTACTTATCATATAAAGAAGAAGAGGTTTTTACCCTTTATGGGTTTCCTCAGGAAATATCTATCTTTGTATATTTCAAATGTGTGAATGATGTTGAATGTTCTATTGCTTACTTACCTGCATTTATGTGATTGTCATTCAGTGCTCTGCAAAGATTTTAAAATAAGCATAATTGTTTAAGCTCGGTAACAACTGATTCACCCCCCCCTCTCAGTTGTCAAACATTGCATTCTACATTCATTTTTGCTACATTTATCTCGACAAACAGTTTCTCTGCCTTCTCTTGCATGGGCTCCAACTGAGCCTATCATTCCATCTTCTATGCTTGTACTACCTTTTCCTCTGCTTGTAATGTCTTCATCTCTATGGAAGTCTTGATCTTTTATCTGTATTGATTGTTCTCTATCACTGTTTGATGTATGATATGGCTTCATGTAGTTTGTCCTCCTTCCCCTATAGCTCTTGTAAGCTCCCATCCTCTAGAAGATATGTCCATAGCTAGGTGCTCTTCTCCAGTAGTTCTATCATCATGTGTATGTTCTACGCGATGGCTTCTGCAGAAGCTGTCACATATTTCTCTCTTTGTGCTCTGATTTTTGGGGTAGTTGTGGGAACTACACACTCCTCCAATTATTTGATTTGGTCCTTGAAGTGTTGAAGCATCTGTGCTATCTACTACATTTTCTCTTGCACTGACACTCCTTGTACACCTTCGCTCTCCGAGATGGATTGGAATATTGCGTGTAGCTGGTTTTCCATTTCATCCACCTTCTATTGTGCCATCCTTTTCTCTTACTGATGCAAGAAAATATTTCCACCTCAAAAATGTGCTAGCATGCCAACACATCAAAGAAAATTTAAGAAGGGGAGAGGCACCAACCCTCCCATTTTTCCCTTGAATTTTAAAAATTCAATATAATGAAAGAAAATTAAACGCTGTAAGGCTGAGCAGAGCCAAGTTATTGCCTTTGTACATGTAGTAGATAAAGTTTCCTTTAATAGGCTTGAGCTGGATAGATCTCAAGCATCGCCTCATATATGAATTGTTAATGATCATTCAATATAATTTGCCTAAGTAGATAGGCATTGTAAATGGTGATTAGACACCACTAGAGTAGTTGGAGGGAAAGGCTCGAGGAGCCCCTCTTGTATAAAGATTTGTAAAATATGCCCAATAGAGGTTGTTGAAGGGAGATTGTAAAACATTGTAAGCCAAGTGGAGAGAGTCGAGACCCTATTATAGTCCAAGCTTGTACACATTGTAAACATACATTCATATTAATACAAAGAGAGAAATTTTTCCTGCCTATGAGTTTTGAGTGCATTGATGTGTTTAATGAATGTTATCTATGTGATTATGAATGTATGCTGTAGATGTANAAGGAAATTCAACCAATAAGGCTCCTCTGTTTAATGGAACAAACTTTGTCTTCTAGAAAGTTAGAATGAGAACCTACATAATGGCTTTAGGTGCATATGTCTGGGATGTGGTAGATATTGGTTATGTAAAACCAGTTGTACTAGCTAATAAGGATGATAAGCTAGAATTTAGCTTCAACGCTAAGGCTATAAATGCTATCTTGAGTGGGCTTACAGAAGCAGAATTTGTAAAAGTTATGCACCTAGAACTGCCAAAGAAATGTGGGATAAACTCATTAGTAGTTATGAAGGTAATGAGAAGGTAAAGGATGCCAAGCTTCAAACCTACAGAGTACAGTTTGAACAATTGAAGATGAAAGAAGATGAAATTGTTGGAAAATACTTTCTGAGAGTTGAAGAACTGGTAAATGCAATGAAAGCACTTGGTGAAACAATTGAGGAACCTTCTTTAGTTCAGAAAATTTTGAGATCTCTACCAGATAGGTTCAACCCGAAGGTCTCTACTATAGAAGAAATTAATGATCTAAAAACCTTGGAGTTTGATCAACTTCTAGGAGCATTGACTGTATATGAAATGAGAATAGTTAAAGACAAACCCACCTCTAGAGAAGCATCATTTAAGGTAGACAAGAATGAGGATTCTGAGCCTGATGAAATTGAAGCAAAATTTGTGAAGAGACCGAAGAAGGGATCAGGCAGATACAAAGGTAAACTACCTTTCAAATGTTTCAACTGTGGTAAGATAGGTCATTAGGAAAATAAATCTCCTCACAAAAGAAAGGATCAAACATGTGATGATGAGGAGAAGTACAAACACGGATATTTCTTTAAAGAGAATAATTTTAAGAAGAAAAGTCTTTGTGTAAACAATGATGATGATCCTTCAGATGATGAAGACAGTGACTCCTCTATTGAAGATAAACTAAATGACTTCATACTTATGGCCAAAGAGGATTATGATAATAAAAGCACAGGTAGTGATGATAATGATGAAGAAGTTGTTGTTGATATGGAAGGAGAACTGATCAGTGCACTGGAAGAGATTGATAGACTCAGAATTAAGAACAGAAAGAAAAAACAATTGCTGATATAGTTTAAGAAAGACAATAAACAGCCCGATGAAGACTTTGCCCTGCTAAAAGTAGAATTAGAAGAGGCAAAGAAAATCGAGGACATTCTGAAACAACAGTTATCAGAAAAGAAGGCAAATTGTAAAGCTCTGGAAGAAGAAGCAGTGAAAACTAGGAAAGAGTTGGAGTAGTTTCAAGCCTTGTATCATCAAAATCTACCAAGTATTAAAGCCTCAGAAGGATTAACCTCTATTCTAAATCAGCAAAGAAACCCAAAGTTTAAAATTGGATTATGGTATGAAGAAGGATCAAGTAGTGATCATCCAAGTAATACATAACCTATCAAGTTTGTCAAATCCTCAAACATTGACAACTGTCACTCTGCAAAAACAAAGAAAGAAAATTAGCCACCAAGAAGGAGTGAAAGAAAAAGTACCAGAACCAAATCTGTAGATCAGAGAGATTATCAGTATGAAAGAAATCAACCTCCTCAAAGAAGACAAACTTTTTCCAGGTACCAACGTTTTTTCTATGGATATTGTTTCTTTTGTTCTAACTTTGGTCATAAAGTTGTAAGTTGTTCTTTAAAATTAAATTATGAGCAATCAAGACATTCAAGGTATAGATATCTACCACAACAAAGAATGAGACAACCAAGTAACAAACCACCACAGACTCCAAATCACTTGATGGATGAGAAAAGGACACAGGTTAAGAATAATAATTGTTATGATCCTTTATTCGACGAACCATAATGTTACATCTATCATAACTATGGACATAAATCTATTGACTATCACTTAAGGAACTATGAACCAGATTTAGATTCCCCTGCTGAAAATGTCAAGGTTTGGAAGAAGAAAGAAAGTGACAAGTGTGGATTAGTGTTGTCAGCTCAAAGACAAACGAACCCTTGGTATATAGACAATGGATGCTCCAAACATATGACGGGAGACAAAGGCAAGTTTCTATCTCTAAGTGAAAGAAAATCAGGAAACGTAACCTTTGGAAATGATGCTCTAGGTAAAATAAAGGGTAAATGGATGGTGAGTTTAAGTAATGGTAAAGGAAAATCCCAAGATGTTCTTCTTGTAGATGGGATGAAACATAATCTGCTCAGTGTAAGTCAAATGTGTGACAGAGGATGTGAAGTGATGTTCACGTCCAAGGACTGCAAGATAAAGTCTGTGAACTCAGGACAAGTGGTGGCCAAAGGCATAAGGACATAAAATAATGTATATGTGCTGAAAGAAGATAGAGAAGAGTGTCATCTAAGCAAACATGATGAAATTTGGTTATGGCATAGGAGACTTGGAAATCTAAACTTTGACCACTTAATCAAGCTCAAAAATCTTGAGGCAGTAAAAGATATTTCGAGAATATCAAAGCCCCAACATTATATGTGTAAACCCTGCCAAGTAGGAAAGCTAACCAGGACACAGTTTAAGTCCAAGAGCTCTACTTCAACAGAGAAACCACTCCAACTAGTTCATATGGATTTATGTGGACCATCAAGATAGGAAGGCATAGGGAAAGAAAACTACTTCATGCTGATTATTGATGATTACTCTAGAATTACTTGGGTTGCCTTTCTCAAGGAAAAAGATGAAGCATTTGAGAAGTTTAAAAAATTTAAGGCTTTAACTGAGAATCAAACAGGCAAGAAGTTAAAGGCAGTAAGATCAGAGAGAGGTGGAGAATTTAGGTCAAGTGATTTCAAGAAATTTTGTGATAAGCATGGGATCAAAAGAGAATACACAATCCCAAAAACTCCACAACAAAATGGAGTAGTTGAGAGGCAAAACAGAATAGTGCAGCAAATGGCCAGGTCAATGATGAATGAGAAGAACATTGGTCAAACCTACTGGGTAGAAACAATACACACAACAGTCCATGTTCTTAACAAAGCCCGCCTGAGACCACAAAGTGACAAAACACCTTATGAACTATGGTATGGGAGACCTACTTCAATCAAACACTTCAAAGTCTTTGGGAGTAAATGTTACATAAAGAATAATGATGAGAACCTTGGTAAATATGATGACAGGGCTGATGAAGGTATCTTCTTAGGGTATTCTACAAATAGTAAAGGATACAGATGCTATAATAAGAGGCTACATAAAATGGTTGATTGTATTGACATAAAAGTTGATGAAGGAATCCCATCAAGAGAAGTGTACAATAATGACTCTTCTACAGAGGACACAGCTAAAGCTGAGGATGAATAGGTCTAAGAATCAGAAAACGAAGACTCTAAATCAGATGAAGACACAGATACTTAGACAGACTCAAATCAACAGACAACTTCAAATTCCTCCTCGAGAATCACTCAAAAGAATCATCCTACAAGTCAGATAATTGGTGAAAAAGGAAAAGATGTACAAACCAGGAGAAAAATAATAAAAAACACCGAACAATCACATATAGCTTTCATATCCATGATGGAACCCAAGAATTTTAATGAATCTAGCAAAGATGACCATTGGGTTAAAGCAATGAGTGATGAACTTGATCAGATTGAGAAAAACAATACGTGGGAGATGGTTCATAGACCTGATGGTAAAAATTTCATTGGTTCCAAATGGATCTTTAAGAATAATTTGAATGAGCAGGGACAAGTTGTTAGGAACAAAGCAATATTGGTCTGTAAAGGCTATGCTCAAATAGAAGGACTGGATTTTGATGAAACATTTGCACCCGTAGAAAGATTAGAAGCTATCAAAATATTTCTTGCCTATGCTTGTCATAAAAGGTTTAAAGTCTATCAAATGGATGTCAAGTCAACTTTTCTAAATGGAGATTTAAATGAAGAAGTCTATATGGAACAACCAGAGGGTTTTGAACTATCTGATAACCCTGACTTAGTATGCAAGATGAAGAAAGCTTTATATGGGTTAAAACAAGCCCCTCGTGCCTGGTATTAAAGACTGGATATGTATCCCAAAGACAAAGGGTTCAAGAGAGGAACAGTTGACAACAATCTATATATGAAAGCAGAGAATAATGATTTTCTCATCGTGTTGGTCTATGTAGATGACATCATCTTCGGATGTAATAAGGATTCATTGGTACAATGGTTTGCTTCTGCCATGGAGTCTAAGTTTGAAATGTCTATGATAGGTGAACTGTCATTTTTTCTTGGTCTGCAAATTACTTAGAGATTTGAAGGGATGTTCATTTCTCAAGAAAAATATCTAAGAGAAATGTTGAAAAGATTTCAAATGGAAGATTCTAAACCTGTGGGCACACCTATAGTTACTGGATTCAAATTAAGCAAGGATGATGACTCACCTGATGTTAATCAAAGTTCATATAGGTCAATGATAGGCAGTCTGTTGTACATCATAGCATCTCGTCCAGACATAATCCATGTTGTTGGAATGGTAGGAAGATATCAGTCTGCACCTAAACAGACTCATTTGCTAGCTATCAAAAGGATATTCGGGTATTTGAAAGAAACAATGAACTATGGCCTATGGTATCCTAAGAATCAGAATTTTAAATTATCAATCTACTCAGATGCTGATTAGGCTAACTACATGGATGAAAGGAAAAGCACGAGTGGAGGTGCGTTCTTCTTAGGAGATTCTTTAGTAGCATGGTTGAGTAAAAATAAAGGTTACATTTCTTTATCAACTACAGAGGCAGAGTACATTGTTGCTTCTACCTGTTACACTCAGGTATTATGGATGATTCAGACACTTGCAGACTTGGAGGTAAAATATGTTGCACCAATCCCAATTCATTGTGATAACACTAGTGCCATTAGTGTTTCCAAGAATCCTATATTCCACTCCAAGACCAAGCATATTCCCATAAAATACCATTTTCTGAGAGAGCAGGTCACCAATCAGATTGTTCAGGTCCATTACATTCCAACCATAGAACAAATTGCAAACATCTTTACTAAACCCCTAGCCAAGAAAACATTTGAATATCTTCGACAGAAGCTGGGTGTCATCCCATCTCACACCTAAGAGAGTCCATCCTGTTAGGGGGAGTTTGTATTGATTGAATATCTGATACCTTCGAAAAATACTACAACAGCTTAGGGGGAGTGTGTTTTCTTTGACATTGATGTCAAAGGGGGAGAAAAGAATAGGTCTGGGTGCCTTTGTTTCCATCAATGCCAAAGGGGGAGATTGTTGGCATGTTTTACAGGTAGTGTATGCTTATCATTGATGGCAAGTATAATAACGATGATGGCTTGAGTAAAGGTATAATGTGTCAGGAAGGCACCAAAAGTATTTTGGGAAGACGTAGTAGAGCAAGCTCGTGAAGACTAGAAGAGATAGTGCAGAGGTGCACGAAGAGTGCAAGAGTGTGCTTGTTCATTTGATGAAAAGAACAAGAAGAAAAAAGGTAGAGTATATGTTTGTCATTGATGGCAAGCTCAGCCTGACGATGATGAACAAGGGAAAGAGGCAAGACCAGCAGTGCAACATTGATCGCATGGCAATATCAGAAGCGTTAACTCCATTTCAGAGTTTCTGATACCGGGAACTGGTGAGTCAAGGAAGCAACTCACGGCAGGAACTTGCGAAATGCAAAACCCTGAAATCCCGAAACAAGCACATCAACCGGAGTTTTGGATACTGGGAGTTGGGGGAGTCAAGAGTCGAAACTCTTCATCACAGGAATCCCAAAATGCCAAAATCCTAAAACAGGCACATCAACCAGAGTTTCGGATACTGGGAGTTGATGGAGTCAAGGAAGCAACTCACGGCAAGAACTTGTGAAATGTGAAACCCTGAAATCCCGAAACAGGCACATCAACTGGAGTTTTAGATACCGGGAGTTGGAGGAGTCAAGAGTCGAGACTCTTCATCACAAGAGTCCCAAAGTGTTGAAATCCCAAAACAAGCACATCAACTGAAGTTTTGGATACTGGGAGTTGGAGGAGTCAAGAGTCGAGACTCTTCATCACAGGAGTCCCAAAGTTCTGAAATGCAAAACACCGAAACCCTGAAACAGGCACATCAATTGAAATTTCGGATACTGGGACTTGTGGAGTCAAGAGTCGAGACTCTTCATCATAGGAGTCTCAAAGTGCCAAGATGAGAAACACCAAAAATCCTAAAACAAGCACATCGATCGGAGTTTTGGATACCGGGAGTTGGAGGAGTCAAGAGTCGAGACTCTTCATCACAGGAGTCCTGAAGTGCCAAAATGTGAAATTGCGAAAGCGCTATATGGATAAGCGCTTGGTCACCGTTTGTGGTCACGTCGTCGAACAAATATAGAGAAGATCTCAAAGAGACAAGCTCCATTTCAGAGGTAGGGACATGGAGAGTCGAGATGACTCATCACAGAATCCCCGAAATGCGAAATGCGAAATGCATGTTCAGAATTGGCCCCTGGTCAAAACCTATGGTCACATCGATGAAGGCTCAAGGGAGGAGGTAGCATGAAGCTAATATCCATTTCAGAGATCGTGAGTTGGAGAGATGAGATGCCTCACCACAAGAATGTCGAAATGTCAAAATGTCGAATGGCGAAATGATGAAATAAGCATGAGACCCATCATTTATGATAGGTTATTCAGGAATATGATCGAAGGGATACTGTTGCTCTTCACAGTTAATCGATCAGTGATGATTCAGTTGCTGATGTGGTTTTTTTCGGAGGTTCACAGTGTAACTTCTAGAAATGACTGATTTTTTCTGACAGAGGACTTGAAGAGACTTTAGGGTGATCACCAGAGAAGCTGAAGAGTCTCAAGGAATTTGCCAGTGGAATGAAGACTTTTCATAGAGGTGATTGATAGATGGAAGAGCATTGAAGCTTGTAACTACAACAGAGAGGATGAGCTCGACTATGACAGAGAAGACAAAGAGTCTTGATTGTTAGAGAGGCTAAGGAATATCAGCATAACACCCAGTGATGATGGACACATGGGTTTAACAGCCAAAGAAGCTGAAGAGTTGCAATGATGATTAGGAAGAGCACTCGACATAAAGAGCATGCAGAAGCATTATGCATATGGGATGCACAAGGTGCACAGAGACTATAAGAATGCATAACAAAGAAAAGATGAGTGCTGCTGTAGAGAGGAATTACACACAGGGAAATGGCATGTTGTGGGCAGGAACTGAAATACACAGAAGAGGCATAATTCAGAGAATCAAAATAGGATGTTGAGCATAAATTGCAGTAGAAGAAAAGAACAAAGATGCATAGCTGGGACAATAAAATAAGGTTGAGGTGCACTTGTAGAGAAGAGCAGAAGATCAGAAAGCACAAGAAGATGTAGGAAAAGAGACACTGATACAAGAGAGAAGAGAAGTGTAGTAGAACAATGATGAGATTGGTAAGCCATTGATGAACATTATATCACTATAATAAGTTTCAGTAGCAAATATTTATATTTCAGGGTGGTAGGGAGGTGCTAGGGAGGACTTTTGTCCTTAGAGGTTCAAGTGGGTGCTTGAACATAGGGAGTTGTAGCTTCCATCTGGTTGCAGCCAGAGAAACTAGGGTGGCAGGGTGGTGCAAGGGAGAACTGTTGTTCTCTGTTATATAGGTTGGTGCCTGTGTGACTGGAAGCTGGTGCTTCCATCCAGTTGGTGCTGGAACACTTAGGGAGTTGTTACTTCCTTCTAGTGGGTGCTAGAGAAACCAGGGAGTTGGTGCTTCCTTCAAGTAGGTGCTAGAGAAAACAAAGAGTTGGTGCTCTCAGCAAGTTGTAGCTTGCAAAACAGAGGTTGTAGCCTCATTATGAGTTGGTTCTCATAAGTATGATAATTTATAGAATGTAAATATTACTTATCATATAAAGAAGAAGAGGTTTTTACCCTTTATGGGTTTCCCCAAGAAATATCTGTCTCTGTATATTTCATATGTGTGAATGATGTTGAATGTTCTATTGCTTACTTCCTTGCATTATTGTGATTGTCATTCAGTGCTCTGCAAAGAGTTTAAAATAAGAATAATTTTTTAATCTCAGTAACAACTGAGTCACCCCCCCCTCTCAGTTGTCCAACAAGTTGTTTGTCATTTTGACCATCTTTTGGCAGAAGAACAATATAAATTGATTCTTTTGTTGAGTTCATATAAATGATAAATTCTTTATTAAAATCTAGCTTCGCCAAAACTAGTGTTGCACTAATTTCCTTTTCAATCCCTACAAAATCCTTTTCAACATCTTCTATCCAAGATAAATATTGATCTGGTTTCAACATGTTCTGAATAGGATTAACCATTATAACGAAATTTATTCTACCCATGAAAGATTGAATATGATTTTTAAATGTGGGTGCTGGAAGATTTAAAATTATGGTAACCCTCTTAGGATCAATGTTTATTCCTAAATTTGAAACTATATGACCAAGAATCTTACCTTGAGTAATGCCAAAAACATACTTTGAAGGATTTAAGGTCATGCAAAATTTTCTACATTGTAAAAATACTTGTTTAAGAGGATCAAAGTGATCTGATTGGATTTTGGAATATTGAGTCAAATCATCAAGATAAATTTGTATTATCTTATCGATTGTATCATTGAAAGACATTTTCATAGCTCTCTGGAAAGTAGAACTTCCATTAGATAAGCCAAATGGAATTCGTTCATAGGCAAAGGTGCCCCATCTAGTAGTGAATGTTGTTTTATACTTGTCTGTCCTTTTAAATATAATTTCATTATAACTAGAAAAACCATCAAGTAAGGACATCATTTTTAATCCTGCAACTTGATGAAAAATCATTTCCATATTAGGAAGTGGAAATTTATCTTTAACTCTAGATCTATTTAGTGCACAGAAATCCACAAACAATTTTATTTCACCGATCTTTTTTCATACGAGAACAAGATTAGATACCCTTTTTGAATATTTGACTAGGAAGATAATATGAGCATTCAATATTGTTTCCACTTCTTTTCTGATGGTACCCTCAAGTGTAGGGTTAATAGGCCTATGTTTTTTCCTAACCAGGTTTTCTTTTTCCTTAATCAGAATAGCATGTTGGATGATAGTAGGATTAAAACCACGAAGATACTCATAAGACCAGGTTAAAACAACTAAACATTCATAGAATAAATCCACAAATTTCTTCTTTTCATCTTGAACATTGGGCTCCTATTTTTGGAATCTTTGGAGTTTCTTGATTTCCAATGTTCATGGGAAATATATCTCCTATTTTTTCTTTGAATCCTCTTCTTTTTTATCTTTATTGTTGTTAACATCACTATTTGAGAATTAACTTTTGAGAGGAGTTAATCCCTTAGGAATATTATTGTCTTCTATAGAAATGATTTCCTTTGGGTTATAGGACTCATTTCGAATAAAATAAAAAATTCTTTCATCATCCGGGAAAATTTGCCATGATTCCTCATTATTAGGAATATGAGGTCCAAACAAGGATAGAAAGGTGAAGTCATGTCTTTGAGGCAATGAATTCCTTGTAGGTGAAGATGCAAAAGAAACTAACCTATAATCCATTGAATTCAATTCCATTTTGATGTGAGTGATGTTAAAGGACAACATATTTCAAATCAAAGTTCAAATAGTTTGTGTGTATGATTTCATCAACTTGTTAATAAAATTATAGATATTTTCAACTAGATTTAAAACAAGTTATGAATCTTCAAAAATAGTGAGATGACCACAACCTAGATTGTATGCATTTTCAATTCCTAACAACAAGGCTTCAAATTCAGTAACATTGTTTATACAGGCAGATTCTAGTCTATAGGAAAAATTATGAATTTTTCCTACGAGAGAGAATAAGATGATGTCTGATCCATTAACTTCACTTGAACATGCACCATAAAAGTGCATATTCCACATACCATCATTGTAATATTATGGCTATTAAAAAAGTGTATCATCTTCATCTACAAAAATAGAGTAAACACCCAGATCTTCCTCAATGTAATTTACATGGGGCTGAGAAACTCTTTCTATGTATGGTGAAATTATGCCTTCCCTTAAGACAATGATGTTCTTTCCATTTTAGGGATCGAGAGATGTGAACCGTCTAAATATAAATAACCACTAGTTAAATCTTTCCAATATCTACCAAAAATGATTGAGTAATTACTATTAAGCATGTCAATTACTTGAATATTAAGGGTGGTCCTAATTTCGGGATGAGAAAAAATGACTAGAGTCAGATGCTTGATCTCACCGATTTTCAATTGTTGTTGATTATTATAGGAAAAAATACTCCTCATGTTTTCATTTGTACATGAGAGTCGTAGTTCTTCCATAATAATATTGGAAATGACACTGGGGCTTAGTTCACCATCTATTAAACAACAATGAGCTATCCTATCCAAAAATTTTACAGAAATATTAAAAGGAGTATTTTTTATAGGGTTCATAAAATTATTTACACCTATTATATTTACACTTGGTTCATCTTCAACAAGTTCTTCAAATATACTATCCATAGGATAAGTTTTACCTTCCATGTAAATTTTCAGATGTTGTTGTTGTTGTACTATATTGTCATTGATGTCAAAGGGTTGATGTCAAGTATTGTCATAGTGATGTGTTTGTATAATTGATATATTGATTATTGGTTATATGGTTATTGGTTATTATTGGTTGTATTGTCATAGTGATGTAATTGTTTTCAAAGGGTTCATGTCAAGTGGTGTCATAATGATGTGTTGATAATAAAGAACCAAATGGATAAAATCCAAAGTGGTCCCCTTATGGTGAAATCCCTCACAGGAAGACACTCTTGGATAAAGTTCTCAAAGTGGTCCCCTTATGGTGAAAGCCCTCAAGGGAAGAAGCTTTGTGAAGTCGAAATGGTTAGGTGTTTGAGTAGCCCAAGGGTGTGGTTAGGGAACCCAAGTTTGATTGAGGAATAATGTAATGAAGATAAGTGAATTTTCAGGAGAAATTATTCCATATGGATAATATATGCCATGTCATTTCTGATAATATGTGGAACGCCACATAACTCCTCACGGTTAGAGAGTTATGGACATGTGAAGTTGGATAACCCTCATGAGTTATCTAGAATCCCCTAGAGGGTCAAATAAGTCAAGAAGGTCAAAGGAATAAAATTATTCTAGAATCTCCTAGAACAAGTTGACCAGTCAAAGTGGTTAGTCATGGGTTAAGTGGTTGCAACAAGAAAACAATTAAAAATAAATGAGTTGCAACTAGAAGTGGAGAGTTTAATATTTGTGGACAAAGTTGGTTAAGTGGAAAAAGTGGCTAAGTGGACAAAGTGGTTAAGTGGTTAAGTTGAAAAAATGGCTAAGTGGAAAATGTGGTTAAGTGGACAAAGTGGTTAAGTGGACAAAAGTTGATACTTCTAGAGGAAGCTACTTGGAGAGTATAAACAAGAGAGCAAGGGTCTCCCATAAGCATATATTGAGTATATTGAATATCTAGAAGGAACCAAGGTAACCAAAGGAGATATAAGGAGAATTTTAGAGGGAATGTGAAGTAAATGAGGCCGAAAATTCAAGGGAGGATAATTTTTTTAATGATGCTTTCTAAGGTATGTTATTTATAGGTCATCTCAGCATTTTCACAATAACTTGTTTTCTAGAATGATTCAGATACCAACATATGGAGGATGTTGAGAAAAAATATCCAAGTAACTATGATGAAAAATTCATCTTGTGGGTCGTTGTAGTTTTGGATTTACACTATGTGGAAGATAGTGTTTCTGGCTAGTCCTAAAACTAGTCTAAAACAATTGTTCTGGGTAAAAACGTCATAATTTATTCATAAAAAATCGAAATTCAGTGATACCAATTTCATTGGTTAGAGTACAATATTTACTATGTTTTTTACTATTTTTAGATACATACAACAAATATATTGCGTGTGACATTCTCTACAAGATCTCTCTCTAGAATAAGCCAGAATTCATCAAGGTCTACCATTTTTTCTATAAATCCATTTTTGGGAGGTTCGAAGTAGTGAAACGTGGAGGATTTGTAGAGAGGACACTGAAGAAAATTGTGTATAAGTTTAAGACCTTTATGAATTAAAGGTGTAGATTTATTCTTGTTGCAAGTTAGGGTTGTTGACTAATCCAAAATTAGTCACGTGAGACTAAAGTAAATTTTGATGAAAATGATAGTCTCTTGTTATTGAAGTTAAGGAAGGTTTGCAGGTCTATGATCACATACAACGGGTTTGTTACAGAGTTACATGTATGCTTATATTCATGTATTGATGGTTACATTTGGTCATGACATGGTACATTCTTGAGGCTACATAACAATCAGGTTTGACACATGGTTTTATGTAATGGTTTATGGTATTTGGCTTATGGAGAGTATGGTGTATTGCTAGAGGTATCTTGTTGGTTAACTTGCTGATATTGTTCATATGGTTGAGAATTGACTTGCTGATTGATATTTGAGAGTATATCAGATTTGGATGATCAGATTGATGAGACAGGTTGAGTGATAGGTTGTTGTGATAGTTTGTGTTGTTCATAGTTGATGCTCGTGTCTTGGTATAGATTGTTGGTACAGTTTGACATATTGATTTCTATCTACAAGTTGGGTTTTGTACTTGAGGATTGGATTCCTTTTCTCAGTTCATGCTGAGATTTGTAGGTTGGGTCTTGCATTGAGAGTTGGTGCTCTCTATGAGTTGGTGCTCATTTTAGTTGGTGCTAATAAACCCCAAGGACTATAGTCTGTAATACAAAAGAAACTTATACATATATCTAGTGTTCATTGTGTTCTTTATGGTGATGGTGAATATTTCTTAATTGTTAATATATGTCATTTAGATATGTTTACATGCAAGAAACTAAGTGTGAATAGAAGTAATTAGTAATGATGTTTTGAATGGTGATGCCTAACTAAAGTTTTGTACGAAGTTGTAAAAAGATCCTCACATTGATTCACCCCACCCTCTCAGTGTGGTCGGTGTGTCCAACAATTGGTATGAAATCATGCCTTCATTATAAGCCTTACAAGCTTGAAGGAGATCCATGGAAACACAAATAGAAGAAGGTTGTGTAGGATCAACTAAAAATTATCTTATAGTTGAAGAGGAATATTTGTTGAATGATGCAGGAGCATCATCGACAAAGCACATGTGGAGAGACAACTCAGCACCCTAGTGCACCTTTTGAATTAATTTTGAATTTTAAACGCTGGTGTTTTCTGTAAATATTTTTTGAACGGATGATTAAAAAAGATCAAAACGCTTGGAAGATGAATGATCGCGTGAGATCTTAGATTTTCACTCTTAGACTTTAATGTAACGGAGCTTAAGTGGTAGTTAGTTTTTTTTATTTGAGTAGATATGTAGTCAGAGGGAACCCTATGAGCCCTTTGGTATCAGTAGAGGTGTTGTATGCCCAAATGAGGTTGTTGCAAATTAGGAGGAGATTGATGTGATTTAGCTGTGACTGAATCTAGTTGTTGTTGTTTATCGTAGTTTTAGCCATTTACATTTGAATGAATATAAAAAAGGGATATTGATCCAATGTGAGGTGTTGTTGTTGCTTAAATATTCTCTGTTATTTTGTGTTTTCATGAACATATGAGTTATGTTGTTGAATGTATGAATTTGTGAAGAATTAGATAAGTTTCAATTGTTTATCTTCCTTGAGTTCATGCAAGGGGTGCATAATGTCTGCAAGGAGTGCATTGATAGATTCTATTTCAACTCAGAATCTTATAAGAGATAGCGTGAAAATTTCATTTGTAAAGAATGAAAAGGGACTATTGCAAGGTGTGCACAGTTTCCCGTGAGAAGCTAAGTATTGCATGAGAATTGGTTGCAAGGAGTTCACAGGTTCAAAATTCGACTAAGTGTCGAAGACAAACCTCAAGGGAGTTGAAGGCTCAAAGAAAGAAGAAGTTCCAGAAAGTTGGGAGGAGAAGCCTTCAAGAAGGAGAATTTTTTAAGTGTTTTCAAGCTGAGTGGTTAACATCCGTTCAAGCGGAAGTAGGATCGTTCCAGACAAGTGAGATCACATTTTGGCACTTCATGGTTTAGAGTGTTTTGAAGTATTGAGGAGTGAGATCACCGAAGTCTGAAATCGCAAAGCGATCCTAACCATTGACTGCGAGGAGGATATGTGGAAGCGGATAAGAGAGTTTAGAAGGTTGAGTTTCGAAGAATTTTTCTAGAGAAAAACACAAATTTTGCAAGTCGGGAGGGCTGTAGAAGATCTGGACTGTCGGATCTAGGAGGGCATGCGCTAGAAAGCAGTGTGTTCCAGGAATAAAGTACTTCAGAGGAAAATGAGGGTGGAGGTTGAAAAACTCACGAAGCCATGTAAGCGAAGTCAGTTGTGACCATTGATCTAGGATGGACACGCATCGTCAAATCGTGCACTTCAGAGGAAGATCCCTTTAGAAATAAATGGGGATAGAACATCCAAAAACACCCAAAGGATGAGGTATTGAAACCCATCTTCGCCACCCACTTGGACAGTAGATGTAGAGTGTGGATATTTATTGCGGAGGTTTGATTCTTGAGAAGAAAGAATGCGAAAGAAGCATTGACTGCAAGTCAATCGAATTGGAGCAAGGAGTGATCTCGACCGTAGATCGAGGTGAGAACATGATGCTCATCCTATATATTTAGAGAGGAATTACTTCACAAGAAACAAAGTGTTGAAATGGTTGGAAACCTTGAAGCCAAAGTTCAGAAGGAGATCTCCACCATTGGTTGTCAGAGGGAGTGAGAATCGTAGATCTGGTTCCAAGTAGTTTTGTCATTTCGCTGTTCACGTGAAAAGAGATCTGTTTCATCCATGGAAGTAGAAGCATCAACATACATAGCACTCAGGATATTGAGCCCCTATTCACAACCCAAGGTCTCATGTGGAGAAGGGCTAGAAAAAATGATCTAATGCTCAAATTTTCAAGATTTTAAAGCACTAAGGAAAGGGGTCTTTGGGTAACATACGACATGTGTTTAAGGTGATAACAGGGCCTATGTGTAGTTTAGTTTGGGGCCATCAAGGCTGTTATCACTCCAAGAAACCCTTTGTGGTTGTAGACCAAAGGTGCTTGGTAACTTCAAGTAAAAATGGATCAATGGGATAGCTCAATTCAAATATGGTATTCAGACAGTCAAGATGGTAAACAAATGAACCAGTGCTCTCAAGGATTGATAATCAGTAGATGAATTTAAGTGGGTGAAGAAAAAATTGCTCATAAACTAGTACACAATGTAGGGTCTAATAAGAAATGAAGAAACTATTTATTTAGTTATGAGCCAAACAATGAGATAACAGTCATTCAAGGCTTGACAAATCAAATAAAAGTACAGAAAGAAGGTGGAAAAACTGACATCAATAGAGAAAGAAACCCGTGATCTGTATTAGCATCTATAATCCTGTGTACAATATAGTATTCCTGTATCCAAAACTGAACCCATAGTTCATCTTCTATTTTCATCTTTATAGCTTTTACAATGCAGTTTTCAGATCCTAAAATAATGGATTTGATATTCTAAAAATATAAAGTAAATCATATTTGCAAAAAACTAGGAAGAAATCCTCAAGATGAGGTCAATCCCTATCTAACAATCTTCAAGAGTGGTAGAAAGTTGATGAAGTGTAGTCCAGCCTTCCAAGGCTCTTTAGTTTGATATCCTGAAGATGAAATTTGAGTTGGATGATGTGTCTTCAAATCCCTGATTTTTTTGCCTTTGAAAAAGACACCAAATTTATTTGAATAACCTTTTCTGATCTTATCCCTCACAAATAGCATTCAAATCTAACTTTATAATTCACCATTTATCCATTAGAATCGATTTCAAGCCATTTGGATTCAAAAAATCCCGATCTGGGCAAAAACATTAGCTTGCTACCCTGTAACAGTTTTGCAAAGCATTTTCTGAAATCTGATCTTGCGGGGAGATTTCAACTATATTCCTAAGCTTCAAATCCAAATCTTATTGCATCACTGGAAAGATTAGGATATGTAGTCATCAATCGACTATTTTAACGTGCGAAACGGACATTCCAAGGCTGAGAAAAACGATTTTTCCCAAAGGCAGTTTTTAGGAAATTCTACAGGTTTCGGTGGTAATGGCTTCAAGGATTCTTTGATGAAGATCCTCTCTTTCTGACTGGTCTCTTTACTTCCTCCTGCTGAGTCTTAGCTTGTGTTTCTCCTTCAATGAAAGTAGCATTTTGTGCAAGAGTCTCTAATCCACAAAGGTTATGACTCGACAAAAACCCTATGACTCATCAAAACAGAGTGTTTTTAGGCAGACAAATTGAGTCAAAGTTTCAAGTGATTTAACTCAATGACCGAATGGGAGTACAATTAAAGATTAAGACCAATTCAAAATCATGTATACAACTCAACAAACAAAAACAGATATTTGAATAATTATCGACTCATGTTTTGACAAGAGAATAGGTCTTTAGATTTTGACAAATAAGCAATTATGACCCAGCAAATAGGAGGAGTATTTTAATGACAGACTTGAATCGGGGTTTTGACATATGGATTAACTCGACAATCGAAGGTAACTGGCAGTATAATTAGGAACATTTGACTCGAGCTATCAATCCATGCGTTTTTTGAAAATAGACTCAACAATTTTTTAACTGAGTTGGAGTTCAGATATGATTGATTCTCAAATGCACAGAGAATATAGGCCACATTTAATTAATCTAAACAAAGACTAAGACAGAACCATGACTTAACTGACCTGTAACAAGATTTGAGGCAAGAATTGCTCAATTCTTAATCACAGGAGCAAAACTTAAGTCACTTAATGATTGAAACGCACAACTGTATAATGAACTTTCCCTTCAAACTAGAATTTCAACCGTCTGTTGCCTCTGAGATGAAACTGGAGCTTTAGTTGCGTGCCTGTATGAGAGAATTTCAGATATTTTCTCTGTTAATCAATACAAGGACTCGGTGTATGAAATAATGAACGTTTAACCACATTCCCAATTAAATGTGACATCACAGTGTTCATGATCATATCCATAAGATCCACACACAATCTTGAGTTTTTTATGATATATTCCATCGTGAAATTCTATGCCATACACAATTTTAATGACAACTGACAGTGCGAGCATATAAATGAAGTTTCGGCAGGTATTCCTCAGCAAACTGCAATGAGAACCACGTGATGCACCATTTGTCATGATTTTCGGCAGATAGCAATGATGCCCAAGCTCACTTGATGTTTGGTGCGTCCGAAAGCACGAGAGTTTTAAATTTAAACGTGAAAAAGCTTTTGGTGGTTAAGGGCCTTCTGCCATGTGCCTCTTATTCATCGAAAGGGTCCACTTTCGGTAGTTAAGTGGTCTTTTGGTAAACCCCTTAAACCACCGAAACCTGTAATTCAAAAATTAACAAGCCAACATCCAAAGTGATGGTTCTTTCAACTGTACACTTCAGAAATAGACTTCCTAAGGTGCTCTAAAAAATTTAGAAAGAAATTTTTTGACTCTATCTTATCACCTAAAGTAATGAAACTTTGGCAGTGTTATTTTAGGAGATAACAAAGGCCTCGAGGAGATAATCCAACTCAGGTAGTTAAATATCCTTGAATGGGAGGTCGCACATCCTCGAGGAGAGGAGGGGGGTCTACATCAAGTGGTATCAGAGCTAAAAATAGCTCAAATTTGTACTCTGTGTGTGAGAAAAATTCATCAAGATGCCACCAAGGAGACACATGGAGCCACCTGTAGCCAATCATGTCATACAAAGAAAAATGATGGATCTTCATGCAATATTGGAGGCGATGGAGACAACACAAATGAGAGCACCTGATGCTGGAGACTTCAGTGATGTAGAAAGCGAAGAAACATAGGTTTAAGAAGTTGCAGGGGAAGATGTTGTCGAGGAATGCTTGCTGAAAGAGGTTGTCAAATTGGGAACTAGAGGAAAGATGGACATTCCTATGTATGAAGGCAACTTAGACGTTGACGAATTTCTTGATTAGATACAAGTAATGGATAATTATTTCGAATATGAAGACGTCGATTAGGAGAATAAGGTGAGACATGTTGTCACCAGATTAAAAGGACATGTAGCACTATGGTGGGATGAACTGCAGGATGATAGACAAAGTAAAGGAAAGAAAAATATCAAGAGTTGGGACAAAATGGTAGCCAAGATTAAGGATAATTTCATACCCAAGGACTATCAGATAAATATGTTTAGGAGATTTCATAACCTGAAATAGAAAGGAATGACAATGAAGGAGTACACAGAGGAGTTTTATAAACTGAACATCAGGGCTGAATAGAAAGAGAGAGATGAAGAGAAAGTTGTCAGGTACATAAATGGCCTAAGGTATGAGATCCGAGATGAGATTAGCATGATGCTGGTGAGGACAGTGGAGGATTCTTATCAAGTTGCACTAAAAGTAGAGGAAACGTTGCATAGAAAACAAAGCCAATGAGGTAGAGGAAGAAGTCCAAACAAAGGTAAGGTAATTTCCCAGGACAAGGCACAGAAGCCCAAGGATGAGACTCAAAAACCTCATAGTCACTCAGAAAGAGGAAGAAGTTCCTGAGGGAGACAGAGTGGTGGAAGAAATTTTTTTCCTTGAGGAAGAGGAAGAGGCAGAGGAGGAGAGGTAAAGTTTTACGCCTGTGGAAAGAGACACGTGTCTTGGGAATGTCCTGAGAAAAATAAAGAAGGAGGTGAGGCTCACATTTCGAAAGCGCATAAGCTAAATGATGAAGTAGAAGGTGCAAAATATGGATGATATCTGATGCTGAAGAAGGTTCTCTTGAAACAAGAGCCAGAAGTTGAAAATCCATTGCAGAGAAACAACGTATCCAAGACTTCTTAAAAGACTAAAGACAGGGTATGCAAAGTGATAATTGATAGTGGGAACACTGATAACTTACTATCCACAGAGATAGTGGAGAAATTGGAGTTGGATACAACTGCACATCCAAATCTATATAAAGTCTCATGGTTGCAGAAAGGACACCAGGTAATGGTAACTAAACAATGCCTTGTTGAATTTAAAATAGGAGGATATAGAGATGATATTCTATGTTATGTGATTCCCATGGATGTATTTTGGCCCTTGGTTATGGAAGCAAGAAAAGATCAAGGAATAAAAGAAAAAATGTGAACTGTGTCGAAGACACAATGATTGTTACTAGGCCGAAGTGAGAAAAAGAGCAGAAAAGATGGAGCAAAGTAAGAGAAAACAAGACATTGGACAAAGATATCAAAGATGACAGATAAACGAGGAAGATGGATCGTGGACAACTAAGCAAGTGGGAAAAGCCAATATTGGATGCTTTGAAGCACCACGTGAGAAGGAAGGAAAGACAGTCTAGTAAAGCCCTGAAGACGTGGTTCAAGTTGACCTAGGGTTTTAGACACCTAGGGTTTTGGTATCTAGGGTTTTGACACTTAGGTTTTATCCTAAAGGTGTCCGAGAACTATTGTAATGCATAAATAGAGGTCTAAAGGACCTGAGATGGGTTGCTATTGTTGTTGGTGTTATGGATGTTGTTGTTATCTTTGTTATTGTATGATTGAGTGAGGATTATTGTGTGAGATAAAAGGGCTGATTATAGAGCCTTCTAGGATTGTAAGATCTTCAATTGGGTATGAAGATCAACCCTACAGCTGGGTGCGTAGGGAGGGGAGAGATAGAGAGTAGGAGAAGGAAGATATGCTAGCTGAGAGCATAGACAAGAACTGTATGCTTCATATTAATATATTATAAAGCACAATTATGTGGACGTAGCCCTAGAGAGAGGGAAAACCACGTATTTCTGGTGTCATGTGTGATTGATGTTGAGTTCTTTGCCATTTTCTATACTATTAATTACATTACGAAGTTAGATCTGATAGATAGTTTTGCATAGTAGATCTGAATTGGTAAATGATATATAAATGTTGTATTGATTTTTTGTTGGATACACTTGATATCCCCTTGGTTGTAGACATCTATGTCCTGCAACCGCCCCATAGCTACTTTGGGTGAGACTGCATCTGCTCGCAAGTGTTGCCGAAAGGGCCAATAATCAGGGCTTGTTGGTGCACTATTGTAGCATTGAACCTTGGGTCTACCCCTATGCCAACAAATGGTTCTATTGTTAGGAAATGAATCTTCTTGAGGGAATGTCAAGGTGGTTTCCATCGAAGACAAATATTTAGAAGTGGATAGAAGACCAAGAAAAGGACTTCGTTGAAGCCCAGAACAAGAACCCTACTCTTAGTACAGAGGATTGGTTGGAGAGATATATATTTACTGATACTCATGAAATTTTCTTTGGAGAAATCCATCAAGAGCTATATGAGTGTCTAGCTAGGTTAGAAGATACCCAATTTGACATCAGATCTAGGCCACCTGTGGTTTGAATGTCAACGTTGATCAAGAAGGTCAAGAGAGTTGATAACATTGTGTCAAGAGCAGTAGATCACTGGTTTGATAGTACCATTGGAGGGTATATCACTGAGTTTTTTGTTGACAGAGTAGAGTTATATATCCAAGCCGAGAGATATTTTTTTAAGGGACCTAGAGGAAAATTTTTACATTTTCTGAAGTTGAGGATCAAGATGCTAATGCATGAGAAGAACATCTTGAAGATACAGTAGCTAGATAGATCCCAAAAGGATAATGTTCAAGAATTCAGACATCAATAGCGACATAGAGGCTGGACATACATGTAGTGGAAGAGTGTTCAAAGAAGTTCCTCTCATGAACCTGTTTAAGACGAACTATAGGGATGAGGGTTTCTACAGTGGAGAAGAGGCAGATCTGACAAACGAGGAGCATTCATAGGAAGGGAAAGTCGAAGAACCTCTCCAAGAAGAACCAAAAGCTTCATGAACTGTGCCAACTATCGAAGTAAGTACTATTAATCCTTTTTTTGTTTTAGAAACATTAAGAAATCAGAGTAGTCAGAGTCACATACTCCACATACTCAGTCTAGAAACCTAGGAAGATCTATGGAAGATGAGATGAGGTTTCCCACCTTTAGAGGAGATGGATCTGAAGACCCTGAACATCATTGGTTTCTCTGTGAAGTTGTGTGCAGTATTAAGAATATCACCGACGAAACTTTCAAATGAGATCAGTTCAGCACTACCCTAAGAGATTGCACACTAAGATGGTATATGAAATTTGTCCAAGGAGCTACACCTAAATCGTTGAATGCCATTAAGACTTCGCTAATTATTGAATTCAAGACACCTAAGTCAGAATCGTAGTGCATTATAGAACTGAAAGAAACCAAGAAGATAATAGATGAACTAGTATGGGAGTTCGATCAGAGATTCAAGACCTAGACAGGCCATCTGATTTTTCAAATCCCAGATGATAAAAACAAGGAATGGTTCATTGCTGCCCTCTTACCACACATCAGAGTTCCTCTGATGCAACGGAATATTTCTTTGCAGGATGAGGCACTGGAGATCGCCATGAAGCTAAAATCAGCCCCTATGGGAGAATCCAACTCAGGTATGAGTCAAATCTTGAGTCAACTAACTAGTTTATCTCTGCAGGTCGAAGATATGGAGAAAGGAAAGGGAAAAGATAGAAGAGAAGAAATCTGGTGTGTCAGATGCATATTAGAAGGCCATGACAAGGAACAATGTCCCCTATTCTATGAATACTTTTCCTCTAGAGCTACGAGCCCCTTGAAACAAGTTATCCTACCTTGGTGCAAGGTATGCAGAAATAGACATTACCCTTGTGATTGATACTACATGCAAAAATATGTTCAGACACCCACAAATTTGTATTGCACGTTCTATAAGTTTGTGGGACATGATGATAGGTATTGTAAGGCTTATGATCTCATGCATGAATGGTCAAGGGATATATACAAAATTCAAGGTGAAGTACAACAAGAAGGAAACACTACGCAATATAACTCCCCTGGGAGAGGAAACTTCAACCCTCGTGGTGGATTCTGAGGAAGAGGAAGAGGATGATGTATGGGTCAAGGTCAAGGACATATAATCTATTATAACTATGCACATCCTGGAAACTTCACAAGGGACTGTCAGAACCCTTGTAGCACTTGCAACTATTGCAACTCTTTCGAGCATGTCATCGAGGAATGTGCAACATTACTGGCTAAACTTCAAGAGAAATTGGGACCTCAGCAGAACCCTCAAACACAATTGATCAAAGAAGAACGTCGCAAAGAATACCCTAGAGTCATTTTTATCACTAGAGGAGGCAATGTTATAGGAGAAGATAGAATGATCCAAGGAAAAACTACAAAAGAATCAAGAGTCAGGAAAGCTGCAGAGAAGACACAAACTTTTGATGCAAAGAAAGAAAAACAAATGTTCGAGGAGGAAAGAAGAGAAATCAGGGGAGACCAAGGCTCCTCATCGAAGACAAAACCAAAAGTAAGAGAATGTGGAATACCTCTAGCATTCAATCAGTCTGCTTCACCTGGAGATGGAAAAGAGGCAATTAAACTTGTCAGTTTCTTGTATACATTTATAGAGATGATTAAAGACGAGAAGGCTATACAATAAATGAAAAATTTGGTCAGACAGTATGAGATAGGAAGAGTAGATCCTTTACTGAATAAAGTAGTACATCAACTATCCAACAAGAGAAGGAAAAATAAGGAACTACATCTGAATGCTTAGATTGGAGAGTATGATATAGACTATGTGGTCCTCGACTTAGGGTCGGAGGTCAATGTATTGACGAAGCAAACTTGGTCATTGATGGGAAAACATAAGTTGATCTATTCTCCTATCAGGATTAGGATGGCCAAGCAGCAAGCCATAAACCCCTTCAGGAGATTGGAACATGTCCATGTGGACATTGATAGAGTGAGGATGTTTGCAGACTTCGAGGTGATTGAGATAGTGGATGATAGTTGTCCTTACCTTGCACTGTTAGGAATTGATTGGGCCTTCAATAATTCCACTGTGGTTGATTTAAAGAAAAGGAGAATGATGTTTGAAGGAGATGGCCTTAGGTTCATCACACTATTATATCCTGATGAAGATCCGTGATGCACTGAGCCCATCAGAGAAGAAGACCACGCATACAAAATGGAAAACATATACAAATTAACAGCCAGACAACAACATTACGTTAATCCTATGGCGGATGGAAATTTGAGCTGGCGAAGTGACAACACATGTTCATCAGACTCAGAAGAATCACTAGAGAAATGGCAGAACAAAATGTACAAATTATCTACAAGGATATGTGTTATAATAACCAGAGAAGTATGTTGGATCACCACAACAATAAGTAACTTACCCACCTTTGATGGTCTGAATCCTTTAGAAACCTTCATGTCAGATTTTGAAGAAAGTGTACCAACTCAAAAATGCTTGTTGGAAATGGATGAGGCCTTGAAAGCTACACCAACAAGATGGTGGGGTACACATAAAAACAACATTACATAATGGGTACAATGTCGTACTCTGATGAAAATACGGTTCTTAGTGCAAGTAGATGGCTGCGAAGTTAGGTACACAGGTCAAAGCTAGCCCAAAGACCATGTGCGAAGTTGTGAGGAATCTTAGAGAAATATTTCTCAAGAGCACTGGGTGAAAAAATTCATAAACACACTGGACACTATCCCTATCAAATGGTACCTTCAAGTAGAACTACACCTCCTCACTACAGATTGGGAAGTTATGACTCATAAATTTTTCACTATATTTTTATTCGAAAGCCAATATCCTACAATAGATCAAGAATTATAGATTGTAAGACATAAAGTATTTGAGGAGGCACCTAGCCTCCCTTTGGAGCAAGAAGAGGATGAATGGATTGCGCCTCTCCAGAAATTGGAAGGTTGTTACAACATCAATGTTAATGAAGATGATGATCCTAGGAAGGGGAACATCATAGAAACAGAAGGCCAAAGAGATGTGGAAGGACCAAGAATTGAGCTACCATTCATTGGACAGCCGATCAAGATCAAGAAATTCAATATTGGAACAGAGAAAACACCAAATATTGCAAATGTTGGAGATTATTGGGACACTGCCACTATTGACAAGATCACCGAGTTACTGCATGAATATCTGGAATTGTTTTCGACCAAGTTCACTGATATGAAGGGCATTAAAGGGCCTATGGGAGAAATAAGGATCCCTTTGAAGCTAGATGCAAGACAAGTCAAGAAGATACCCTACAGATCGAACCCTAAATATAAAGAGAAAGTGAAGATTGAGCTTGGCAGAATGTTGGAAGCAGGGATTATAGAACCTGTCGAAGAATCAGAATGGATTAGCCCTATGGTGGTACAAGACAAGAAGATGAGAGAGATCAAGATCTGCATAGATATCAAGAAGCTGAATGATGTCCTTTTTCATGACCCCTTCCATACGCCATTCACTGACAAAGTGTTAGATAATGTAGGAGGCCAGGAAGTATATTCTTTTACATATGGATTTACAGGATAACATCAGATCTAGATTGCCAAGGAAGATCGCCAAAAGACTACCTTTGCCACAAAATGGGGATCCTACCAATATACAATAATGTCGTTTGGATTGAAGAATGCCCCAACCATCTTTTCCAGGGTGGTAGTTGAAGCATTCAGGGAGTTCCTACATAAGTTTATAGAAGCATACTTTTATGATTGGACTATTTTTAGTTTATTGAAAAATCATATCGAATGTTTAAGGCTAATGATCCAAATTATTTTTGGCATGAAATGAGAGCAGAGATATAATAAAGAAATGCACAGAGATATCACACATATTCAATAATATAACATAAATGTATCAAAGATGCAACCATAAACACAGATATACAATAATACACGATTTTTATTAATCAAAGAAATGTACAAAGACTATAAAAATATAG